>CM025832.1:36162223-36324430 GCA_014673565.1 Sebastes schlegelii
TAATTTCTTTAACGCATTAACTCAATCGGTCTTTTGGAGGTTGTAACAGGCTCAGTTTTAAAGCTAGAGTGAAAATAGGAAACACAGGCATGGCCATTTTCAAAGGGGTCCATTGACCTCTGACCTATATAGAAATGCAAATGAAAAAGGGTTCTTTGGGTACCCACGAGTCTCCCCTTTACAGACTTTATGATAATCACATGCAGTTTGGGGCAAGTCATAGTCAAGTCAGCACACTGATACACTGACAGCTGTTGTTGCCTGTTGGGCTGCAGTTTGCCATGTTATGTTTTGAGCATATTTTTTTATGCTAAATGCAGTACCTGTGAGGGTTTCTGGACAATATTTGTCATCGTTTTGTGTTGTTAATTGATTTCCAGTAATACATATATACATACATTTGCATAAAGCAAGTACATTTGTCCACTCCCATGTTGATAAGAGTATTAAATTCTTGACAAATCTCTCTTTGAGTTACATTTTGAACAGATAAAAAAATATGCTTGTGCATGAATAATGGAAATAAAATATTTTAATCGATTGACAGCCCAAATTTATATATATATATATAAATATATATAATAGACTGTAATTGACTTTACCTGCAGCAAAGGGAACATAATGACAAAACATAAAATAACCAACATTTTTTTTTTTTTTTTTTGGTGCAAGCAAAATATTTCGTGGTGTGTAACTACTACTACTAACATACAATTGAAATAAAGAAAAGGCAGTTCATAAGTCTAACAGCTTTGATGCAGTCAGTATTCAGTCAGCTCGAGGTTTTACACCATTACATTCTGAAACTCTCATTCTCCTTACATCTTGCTCACCTTCACAAATACTTTATATCTATTCTAAGCAGGTTCAAGTATGTTTAAAATGCAAATCCAAAAGAAACTAATGTGTGTAAGTATTATGATTTAGAATACTTTTTAATTTTAAGCATCTAAGAGATTGGTGATTTGAAACATTTAGAAAATGTTAGATTTTTCTTCTTTTTTTTTTAGACTTTGAACAGTCACATCCATCAAAAAGACAGGGGTTGAGAGTGACTGTAATTTCTCATAATTCTGCAGCTGTTTGGTCAAAACATCATAAACATCATGTAATTTTGATATTTTTCACATGTTCATTTCATTTAAACTGGACCACCTCAGTCCCTTATAAACTGACAAATGGATCATGACATTTTTTTTATTATTTAATATTATGGTTTCACAAACCAGTTATCATTTACATGTCCTATGGTTTATTCTTTCATTAAAATATTACTATGAAAGAAAGTGATATTACTATTATTATTATAAGTGACTATATTATACTGGGAATGCATGTGCAATTTATGCAATTACACAGCATTTCTGACTACATTTTGGAACACCTTTTATTTCTATTATTATTTTCTATATGTCCTTAAAGTGCATAATAAATTACATGTTTGCAATGTTTTGATTTCATAGTTTATGACTTACTACTGCTTGTTTTGACAGTTTGTTTGCAGGCCACTTCCCATTCATGTACACTAATTTTATTTTTTATTTTATGATGTTTTATTTTTTTACTATAGAACAGTGTAGAAAGGGGTTCCTAAAAGATCAAAAATGTTTTTTTAAAGCGAGGCCATTTAAAAACAGAGGTTCACATTATGAAATGCGTTCCCTGTGTAAACTGCTTATAAGCCATCTTTACATTCTCTGTAGTTAAATTTTTGTTTATTGAGTGCTAAATAAGCAGTAAAAACTTTTATCATTGGTTTACAACTTTGTTTTTTACCTTGTCCACTTCATTCCGAGGGCTGGCAACATTTTTTTGTTGTATCTGCTTTCAACATGCCTGGTTACCTGTAGAAGCAATGGCTAATAGTTGCACTGGAAAAATCCTGTAATGTCCGTTTGGTTATTTATCCATGGAAAATTGATAAATACGCAACCAAACATGGACCCAGGGATGCAAACATCCTGGGTCAAGATTTTATTTTTATATTTTTTTAAATGGTGTAAGAAGTACATGTTTGAAACTATTTGAAATGTTCTGACCTTCCAATGAAACACTGAGCTCATACAAATGGGCTCTGACATCAGACACAACCCAACCCAAGTTTGCATTACTATACGAGCATACAAACATGTAGTCTAGTAATCCTGCAATAAGTACAAGCATGTCTGTGATTCACACAGGCAGAAGCCCAAACCTTTATATGCAGATATGAGGTAACTCCCTAATAAAAAAACTCTTCAGATCTACACAACTCATGGATGCCGTAACTTAGATCCAAAAGAATGAATTCGCTGATAGCATTTTTTTTATTTAAAAATGTTTTATTTCTCTTTTTTTTTCTTTTTTTTTTACTCAACAGGTTACAATCTCAATACAAACTCGAGAATACAAAACTCACGTAAAACAGGATATATGATTACAAAAAGAAAACTTTGGATATATGAATACCAAAAAATAAAATATACAAACTACAAAACTCAAGAAAAACTTTGGATATATGATTACCAAAAAGAAGACATTTGGTAACAAGGTAAAAAAAAAACTTTGGATATATGATTACCAAAAAATAAAACTCAAGAAAAACTTTGGATATATGATTACCAAAAAGAAAACATTTGGTAACAAGGTAAAAAAAAAAACTTTGGATATATGATTACTGAAAAAAAATAAAATATACAAACTACAAAACTCAAGTAAAACAGGATATATGATTACCAAAAATAAAACTTTGGATATATGATTACCAAAAAATAAAACTCAAGAAAAACTTTGGATATATGATTACCAAAAAGAAGACATTTGGTAACAAGTTAAAAAAAAACTTTGGATATATGATTACCAAAAAATAAAACTCAAGAAAAACTTTGGATATATGATTACCAAAAAGAAGACATTTGGTAACAAGGTAAAAAAAAAACTTTGGATATATGATTACCAAAAAATAAAACTCAAGAAAAACTTTGGATATATGATTACCAAAAAGAAAACATTTGGTAACAAGGTAAAAAAAAAACTTTGGATATATGATTACTAAAAAAAAATAAAATATACAAACTACAAAACTCAAGTAAAACAGGATATATGATTACCAAAAATAAAACTTTGGATATATGATTACCAAAAAATAAAACTCAAGAAAAACTTTGGATATATGATTACCAAAAAATAAAACTCAAGAAAAACTTTGGATATATGATTACCAAAAAAATAAAACTCAAGAAAAACTTTGGATATATGATTACCAAAAAAAATAAAACTCAAGAAAAACTTTGGATATATGATTACCAAAAAGAAAACATTTGGTAACAAGGTAAAAAACTTTGGATATATGATTACCAAAAATAAAACATTTGGTAACAAGGTAAAAAAAACTTTGGATATATGATTACTAAAAAAAAAATATATATATACAAACTACAAAACTCAAGTAAAACAGGATACATGATTACCAAAAAGAAAACTTTGGATATATGATTACCAAAAAATAAAACTCAAGAAAAACTTTGGATATATGATTACCAAAAAAATAAAACATTTGGTAACAAGGTAAGGTTAGAGACAGAAAAGGATAGAAATCCTCTCCCTTATCTCCAACATCCTGTGGAGCCACTCCTTCGCGGGTATCACTAAAACGTTGCAGAATAACCCACAGTCAGGATTAAATCTCTCCATCACAAAGATGCTGACGGATTTCTCCTGTTCCGGGGATGCCTGTGAACTGTGTGAACGCAGACTGGCTTGAGTCATCCATTTGCCTGAGCCTGTGCTTTTGGATGGCCATATTGTTCCCAAAATGATTTTCATCTTAGCCAACTCCTGGTCATCAAACCGAATACCCAATCTCTGACGTTTCTCCCGAAGAGGAGGACGAATAGGACTATGCACTCTCTTTCCGTTTTCCTTTTTCTCCTTTTTCTCCTTATTCTCCTTATTCTCCTTATTCTCATCCTCCTCCAAACAACAACCTGAATCTGACGTAGTCACATCAACATCCTCGCTCTCTTCTTCAGATGAGGCCTCTTTGTTCTCTTCTTTCACAGGGCTCTTAGTCATAGCAACAGCCATCTTTATCATCAGTTTCATCACAGCCCAATCCTCGATGCTCAACACCGTCACGATGGTTGAAGGACCCAGAATTTCCCCCTCACCCAGCTGGTACATCCACAGCTCACCCAACTCATAATTGAACACATAACCCCAGGATCCAGACATCCAGGGATATAGAGACCATTCTTCATGCAGAGATCCTGAAGGAGGAGGCATCTGAGTACGGCACAGATACATCATGCATCTCTTTGGAGCTCCTGGTACCTCAGTAACATCCTGATAAACTGTTACAGGCGTCTGACTGAGCAATGATGAGGACCAGCCATCAGAAGGTTTTCTGTTAGAGGAAGACGAAGCCTCTTCTTCTTCTTCCAAAGACTTACAGTTCTCCATTTCAATCGTAATCAACGCTCGAGGATCCATGCTGAGTACAAGGTAGGAGGAAAGAATGAAAAATCCACTTTATTCTATCTTAAAAACCCCACCCTCCCCTCTCATTGCTTCAAAAGAGTGCACACCCCAGTCATCTGTTAAAGACATTATCCACAGTGTTGTCATTTAAAGAACTAAGCAACAACACTGGAAACCTATACAACTGTCCCTTAATTAGTGCTAAAAGTGCAAAAGATTAAAGGTATAATGTTTTCTCCCATTGCTTCAAAAGAGTGCACACCCCAGTCATCTGTTAAAGCCATGATGAACTAAACAACAACACTAGAAACCTATACATCTATCCTCTCCCTTTTTTCTTGAATCGGACACCTCAGTCATCTGTTAAAGACATGTTCCGCTGTCTTGTCATTTAAAGAACCAAGCAACAACACTGGGAACCTATACATCTGTCCCCTTAGTTAATTTTAAAGGGGAAAAAAAGTTAAAGGTAGAATGTTTTTCTCCCATCACATGGTCCCGCCTTCATCGGATTTCAAAAAAATTCCCACGGAGGAGGGGGGAAATATGCCTACCATGACGTAGCGTGGGAAAAAAGGAAGATGGGCGTGGTTTCCGGTATAAGAGTGGGGGCTCCGGACGTTCCAGACATTCCTGACATTCCCACCTGGGTTGGCTTCCGGAAGGAGGGGGGCTCCGGAAGGAAGGAGGGGGGCCTCCGGAAGCCCCCCTCCTTCCGGACATTCCAGACATTCCTGATTAGTCACACCTGTCAAAATGAGTTTGACATGAAGTGTACCCCTATTCTCTCTCAGATTTATCATATATATTAATAGATCATATTATTGAAGGCAAACAGTGTAGCTTTGAATTGAAGAAAGTGAGTGTTGCTAAAGTTGAATTAATGTTAATGACTTGTAAGGATAAACCACCTGGGGTTGACGATCTATATAGCAAGCTGCTCAAGCCCATAGCTCTACTAATTGCTCTGATGATCACACATATTATTAATCAATGTTTCAATGAAAATGTATGTCCACAAGCATGGAAAATATCCAAAGTAGTGCCATTACCAAAAAATAAAAAGTTGCAGTTTTCTGAATCCAATAGTCGACCTATAAGTTTATTGCCAATTTTGATTAAAGTAATGGAAAGAATTGTGTACGAACAGATTCAGTCTTATTTGACCAATAATAATTTAATCACCAATTTCCAACATGCATATAGAGAAAAATATTCAACAGCCACTGACTTGACTCAAATGGTTGATGACTGGTTTAAGGAAATAGAAGAGAGGGAAATTATAGGAGTAGCTTTGCTTGATTTTCAGCAGCTTTTGAAATCATGGATCATGAGTTAATGTTGAAAAAATTTAAATGTTATGGTTTTTCTCAGTCTGCATTATTGTGGCTAAATAGTTATTTGAGCGATAGAAGGCAAATGGTGTACTTTAATGGAAATTATTCAGATGTTAAACATGTGAAACATGAGGTGCCTCAGGGAAGTTGTCTTGGGCCACTTTTGTACACAATTTTTTACAAATGATCTTCCTTTATTATTACAAAAGGTACACATCTCGATGTATGCTGATGACTCCACAATATATTTAGCCGAAGCAACAATTAGTGCTTTAAATATAAATTTAGATCGGGAGTTGAAGTTGGTTGTAGATTAGATCAACAGTAATTAACTTATTTTGAATGTGTCTAAAACAACCAGTGTTGTAATAGGAACAAACTATTCTTTATGTTCAAAACCAAAGCTTGGCCTCAGTATAAATAACATGTTAATATAGCACTTCAAAATTTAGTAGAGGGCGCTAGCTCCCTTGGTACACCCAAACACAAAAACCATATCCGTTAACACATTTCAGTACTTTTAATGTGTGCCAAGTTTCATTTGTTTTTAAGCAACCCTAACTCCTCAAAAAAAACTTCCTGTTTCATGGCTTACAATGCGTCGCTATGGCAACAGCATTCCACAGAAACTCAAAACCTTGCTGTCTGGCATCATGAAGGTCTTATAATTTTTGTGACCAAATTTGAAGTGGATCTGGTTAACCTGCTAAGAGTAGTACGCCAAAATATAGCAACTGTAACTTCCTGTTGCCACTAGGTGGGGTTATGAGTATGATTCAAAATTGGCCTATAGATGTCTTCAGGCCGGGACACTCATCAAATGGTTGAAATTTGGAAAAGATCTGAACAGCTGGAGTCGAGTTACAGCGGTTTGTTTGTTCATTACTAGTCATTGAAATTCACCATGCCGCCACGGCGCCATTGTTTGATAAAAACTCATAATTTTCAACAGGAAGCATCATCAAGGTCTTAAGGCTTTTCTGACGTAATTTGAGGCAAATCTGATTAATTTGTGAGGCAGAGTACATCAATGTGAAAAAACTGCCAGCCCAAAATTTGTGTGTGAATGTCGTCGGCAGGAACTTTTATCACGCATGAGAAATTTGTAGCAGATTGCAAAATGTACACCGAAGTTATGACAACTTTCTTTTTTTCGTGAAAGGCGCTTTTTGCCGCCACGCCACAGCAACATAGTTCCATAAAAACTGAAGCTTTGAAAAACTTTTCATCACAAAGGTCTTAAGATACCACACTGACCAAATTTGAAGTTGATTGGGTTAAATCTCTAGGAGGAGTTCGTTAAAGTACAGAAATGGTAAAAAAAAAAATGGCCTAAATTCAAAAAGTCCAACTCCCTTTTGGGTTTACGGTATACCTCTGCATGGCTTTTTTTACATTAAAATTTTCATGTTATATATACATACCAAATGCCAATTTGCTACACTCGAAAAAAAGTTGAGTAGCCCAAGCACCTGGCTTTTTCACCAGTCCTGATACATGTGCCAAATTTGGTTAGTTTCTGAACACCTTTAGCCCCTCAAAAATTCATTTGCGTAAATAATAATAAACGGAGCAATTTCAATAGGGCCTCGCCGACCCCATTTCGGTGCTTGGGCCCTAATAATTGTTCGAATTTCAATAGGTCCTCGGACCGACGTTGTCGGTGCTCGGGCCCTAATATTCATTAGAATTTCTATAGGTCCTCGGACCAACGTTGTCGGCACTCAGGCCCTAAAAACATAATTCAAAGCGGTAAACACCCACAAGATACAGCCAGCTGTCCTTTCTGCACTTGTCAGTTTAAACTGGGTTGCTTTTAGTCTGAATTATTACTTTAATTTTTTTCATCTTTGTGTAATATTATCATACAATCTGTGCACCGAGCTTTGATTGGTCATTAGGCGGTACTTTTATACGAGTTGATCTCTTATCTGGAACAGGTGTTCAAGGCATTACCCGGTAAGAAGTGAAACACTGTCGTAGGACAGAAAACCCTGAAGGTGTTAAACCTGAAATTACCTCGCTAACTCCAAATCCTGCTTCGTAGTACAGGCCTCTGAAAGGTCTCTGTTAGGTTAGCTCTGTTCTTTCCATCAATAATAATAAATAATAATAACTTGGATTTATCTAGCGCCTTTCAAGAAACCCAAGGACGCTTAACAAAGACATAAAGACACAATAACGGACCATAGCAGTAGCTAGAGGCCATAGGCCTCGGTGAAGAGATGGGTTTTAAGAAGTCTTATGAAGCTGTCCAGAGATGGGGCGTTGCGGAGCTCTATGGGGAGAGAGTTCCAGAGGGTTGGGGCTGTCACACTGAAAGCTCGGTCACCAAAAGTTTGCAGGTATGTGGGGGGGGGATGGAGAGCTGACCCGTGCCTGATGATCTCAGGTTCCAGGACTGTGTGTATGGGTGGAGGAGGTCAGATAGGTACTGAGGAGCCAGGGCATTGAGGGATTTGTAGGTGAAGAGGAGGATTTTGTAGGTGATGCAGGATTTGACCGGGAGGCAATGGAGGTGGATGAGGGTGGGGGTGATGTGCTGCCAGGGCTTTGTGCGAGTGAGAACCCTGGCAGCTGAGTTTTGCACATACTGGAGCCTGTCCAGGGCTTTGCTGGGAACCCCGGACAGAACTCCATTGCAGTAGTCCAAACGGGAGGTGACGAAGGCCTGGATGAGGGTTTCTGCCACGGAGTCAGAGAGTGATTGCCGGAGACGAGAGGTGTTTTTTAGATGGAAGAAAGCGGATTTGGTGATGAACTTGATGTGAGACTGGAATGACAGAGTTGGGTCCAGGATGACACTCAGGTTGCGGACTTCCGAGGATGGGGAGAAAGAACAGCCATCAACGTCACGATGTAGATCTCCAACCTTCCGGAGCAGGGCCTTGGGAGCCACTACCATGAGCTCTGTTTTGTTGCTGTTGAGTTTTAAGAAGTAGATGACATCCAGATTTTTATTGCATGCAGGCAGTTTACAAGTGACTGTGGGGGGAGCTGGGTGGATGGTTTGGTGCTAAGATACAGTTGAGTGTTGTCAGCATATGAGTGAAAGCTGAGACCGTGGTGTCGGATGATCTGACCAAAGGGGAGCATGTAGATGGTGAAGAGGAGGGGTCCCAGCACAGAGCCCTGAGGTACACCATGGTTGACTGGGGCCGGGGTGGAACTGGAGTCTCTGATGTTGACAAACTGTTTTCTGTTTGTGAGGTAGGACTGAAACCAGGAGAGAGCTGAACCGGTGAGGCCAAGGTAGTCAGATAGGCGGGTGAGGAGGATGGTGTGAGAGACTGTGTCAAAGGCGGCAGAAAGGTCCAGGAGGATGAGGATGCTGATGTGACCAGAATCAGCAGCGATGAGAAGGTCATTCGTGACTTTGATGAGGGTGGTCTCCGTGCTGTGGTGTGGTCTGAAGCCAGATTGAAAGGTTTCATAGAGCTCATAGTTGGCCATATGTTGATGGAGTTGGGTGGCATCTGCTCTTTCCAGGATTTTGCTCAGGAAAGGAAGGTTGGAGATCGGTCGGTAGCTGTTGCAGTCATCCCGGTCCAGACCTGGCTTTTTGAGGATGGGAATGACTGAGGCCATCTTGAGGCTGTAGGGTACCAAACCAGATGCCAAGAAGGAGTTGATGATGTTCACGATAATGGGGCACAGGGCAGGTAAGCAAGCCTTTACCAAGGCTGTGGGCATGGGGTCCCGAGAACAGGTGGAGGCTTTGGCCTTAGTGACCAACTTGGCGACCTGAGGAGCACATACAGGGGAGAAGGAGAAGGAGCACTGACTCAGGCGAACAGCCAAGGGAGCCACGCCCAGTTGCTGAGGTGTGTGTGGAGGGAGGGGGGCAGGCGCCAAGAGCTGCTGATGGATGGAGTCAATTTTATCCTGGAAAAAGTTCAGGAACTTAGAGCAGAGGTCGGGGGCACCTGAGGGGAGGGTGGGATCGAGGGGGCGAAGTATATTGGGCCTGTTGATGGTGGTGAACAGCATTCTGTGGTGGTTTTGTTGGTTGGCAATGAGGGTGAAGTAGTACTGTGTTTTGGCCTGTGAAAAAACTACTTTATAGGCCCTCACATGCTCTTTACAGGCCTCAAGGTGGACAGTGAGGCCAGATCTTTTGTAGAGCCTCTCCAGTTGATGGCTGGTGGTCTTGTGGGTGCGGAGTTCAATGGTGAACCAGGGGGCGAGAAGGGTGTAGGAGATAGTCCGGGTTTTGAGGGGGGCAAGGGAGTCAAGGCTGCCGGATATAGTGGCGTTGTAGTGGGCAACCAGCCCATCAGCAGAGGTGTCGTGAGGATCTGAGGCCAGATGGGTCACTATCAGGTTGTTCAGAGCTGGTGTACTCACTTTCTTGATGTTCCTGTATGAGATGGTACGTTTTGTGCGCTGCCTGGGCAGGGTGACAGGAACAGTGCAAAGAACAGTGAGATGGTCTGAAACGGCGAGGTCCAGGCACTGCAGATGGGAGGGAGTTGTGCCAGTGGAGCACACCAGATCCAGCATGTGGCCTTTAGTGTGTATTTATCAACATAAATAGTTTGTGACGACAGTGTCTACATTACTCGATTACCTGTGTGCTAGCATCACCATCGTTTTTTTAGATTTGTTTAAGGAGTTGGTCCGAAAGTCATGATTTTTATTTATTTATTTAATATTATAAAGATCTTTAAGTTAAGCATTATTTATTGATTTAGTCTTAAGTGGGAAATATTTAATTTGTTGCCAAATATAATTTGTCCTTTCAGACTCATTAAACATTTTAAGTTGTGAAAACCATCTTCACTCTACTATACAAATAAAAGCAAGCAGACAATACAAAATATAAGTAAGCTGGTAGTGAGATGTTGGGAATAAACTGGAATGACAACTTGTTTACTGCACAAAACACATGTTCATTTATTTCCTTTACAAGATAATGGCACAACAGAACTCAAACTTAAAGGCAACTTAAGAATATTCATAACTAAAAGAAAAATCGCTTTAAGGAACACGGCTTATCATAAAGTGTGGTGGCCCATGTCCTAGGACTTCATGTCCCCAAAGTTTACAGATAGTCATGCTCTTGCAGCTCCACAGGGTGCACACGTGGAGCGGAGAGCAGCCCTGCCAGTCGGTCTCGCTGGCCATGTCCGCATCGTTCCCCCCTCACAGGATGTGGTGGAACTGCACCAATGTCCCCAGCATCCTCGATGGGCTCAAGGATGTCCCCCGCTGTGAGGAAGATATTGTGGAGCACTGCACAGGCGGTGACGATGGAGGGGACAAAGGTGTGGTCCACCTCCAGAGCCCTGAAGAACAGCAATCTCCAACTTCTTCATCATGCCAAAGGATAATGGAACGGGCCTTGGCATGATGCTAGTTGAAGCGGCTCTGCACCCTCCCTCACAGTGGTTCTCTATACGGGATGATGATGGCCACAGGTCTTTCCATGCAGGGGTAGCCACCATCACCCAATATATAGTATCCTGCAGACAATGGGAAACCATAAATTAATATATTTATAGTAATTGATGAATATTTATGCATTGACAACTTATTTAGCCTCACCTGAGGGGGGGTACAGAGCCTCTTTGTAGATCCTGCTGTTCTTCAGGACTCTGGTGTCATGGACAGAGCCAGGATACCCCACGAATGTGTTAATGAAAAGGCCCTTCCCATCACATACTTCCTGCAATTGTATGGATGGGAAGAGCTTTCTGTTGAGGTAATCCTGGCAGGGATTACCCTAAATTACCCTAAATGTGGGTGCTGAATGGCAATGATACCATTGAATGGAATTTGAAGGGGTCATTTGCAAGAACGGATCTGTTTTTATTTTCCTAAATTGTTTTTTGTGTGCAATCGAGGGAATATTAATCAAACTGGTCATGGGTTGTTTTGAAAATATATCTTGATGAAATTGGCTTATTCATTATAAAAGTCTTTTATCTGTTTTTGCAAATTAACTCTTCATTTATACACTTCTTTCGGTCTGCAATTAATGACAGAAATGTAAACACATGCAAATGTGTCAAACAGAGTCAACAGTTGGCGGTGGCTATCTTTTGTGAGTGAACATGGAACAGTTAACATGGCTGTCAGCGGATCCAGCTGTGCCACTGTCATCAGAAACAGACGTCGCTTCACGTGACGCTTCAGAGGAAACAACGTCTCATTTCTCTTAAAACGTATTTCCTTGTTTCCTCTGTCTTTGCATGGTTTCCTTGCGTATCTCCATGCTTCTCCTGGTGGAAAGGAACCTGATCCTCCAGACCTGTCCTGTCAGTGTACCATGGTTTAGCGGAGGTTTTCAGTAAGCAGCAGGCCCTCTCTCTACCTCCCCACCGCCATTATGATGCGCTATCGAACTCCTCACTGGTGCCTCCCTTCCGTCCAGTCGCCTGTATAACTTGTCTTGTCCGGAGCAGGAGACAATGGAGAAGTACATTCGGGAGTCGGTAGCTGCAGGAATCATCAGACAATCATCTTCTCCAGTTGGAGCGGGTTTCTTTTTTGTGTCTAAAAAGGATGGATCCCTACGTCCCTGTATTGACTGCCGAGGACTCAACAGCATCACTGTGAGAAACAAAAAATACCCGCTTCCACTCATCAATTCCGCATTCAAACCACTGCATGGCGCCACTGTCTTCTCCAAGCTTGATCTCAGGAACACCTACCATTTGGTTCGTATCTGCGAGGGGGAAGAATGGAAAACAGCGTTTAACACCCCTCTTGGTCACTTCGAGTACCTAGTCATGCCATTTGGACTCACTAACGCCCCCGCTGATTTCCAGGCCCTGGTGAATGACATCTTTCGAGATTACCTCAACCACTCTGTTTTTGTCTACCTGGATGACATTTTGATTTTTTCTTAATCTCTGGAGGAGCACACTCAACACATCCAGCAGGTTCTCCAGAGACTGTTGGAAAACAAGCTCTTTGTGAAGGCAGAAAAGTGCAAGTTCCACGTAGATTCAGTGGACTTTCTGGAATACATCATTGAGCAAGGGCAGGTGAAGACGGACCCAAGTAAAGTCCAAGCAGTGGCAGAGTGGCCCACTCCTTCAACCAGGAAACAGCTTTAACAGTTCCTAGGATTCGCTAACTTTTACAGAAGGTTTATCAGAGACTACAGTCGAGTGGCTGCTCCTCTCTCTCGCTTCACCTCTACCACCACGCTTTTTGCATGGACTCCGGAGGCTGAGGCTGCTTTCGCGGAGTTAAAGAAGCGCTTCACTTCAGCACCTATTCTCATTCATCCTGACACAGCTCTTCAGTTCATTGTGGAAGTCGATGCATCGGATACAGGAGTTGGAGCGTTGCTTTCACAGCGGTCAGTGTCTGATCACAAGATGCATCCTTGTGCTTTTTTCTCCCAAAGACTGTTACCTGCGGAGCGAAATTACGATGTTGGGAACAGAGAGTTGCTGGTGGTGAAACTGGCATTGGAGGAGTGGAGGCATTTGCTGGAGGGGGCAGAGCATCCATTCATCGTTTGGACCGACCACAAAAACTTGGCTTACATACAGACCGCTAAAAGACTTAACTCTCGCCAAGCCCGCTGGGCATTGTTTTTCGGAAGATTCAACTTTACTTTAACTTACCGTCCTGGTGCTAGGAACCTGAAGCCCAATGCTCTGTCCAGGCAAGCCGATTCTGACCACAGTTCACTTGTTCCGGATCCCATTCTGTCCCCAACCTGCATTGTTGTTGCCCTCACGTGGGAGATTGAGAGCCTGGTGAGAGATGCTCAGAAGGAGCAACCGGATCCTGGTAACAATCCAGCCCATTATTCGTCCCAGACTCCGTTTGCTCGCAGGTACTCTCATGGATTCACACTTCACGCTTCGCTGGTCATCCAGGCATCAATCGCACTCTGACACTGTTGCAACAGCACTTCTGGTGGCCATCAATGAAGGAGGATGCTTTTGTGCTTGCTTGTGAGATCTGTGCCCGCAGCAAGTCCTCTCATCAGCCTCCCACGGGGTTACTGCGGCCTCTTCCAGTCCCTGGTCGGCCCTGGAGTCACATTGGGCTTGATTTTGTTACCGGTCTCCCTGTGTCTCTACTACCATACTTACCATTATTGACAGATTCTCTAAAGCCGTGCATTTTGTGCCTCTGCCCAAACTCCCCATAGCATCTGAAACAGCGGATCTCCTGGTACAGAATGTGGTTCGGCTTCATGGAATACCCACAGATATAGTTTCGGACAGAGGACCACAGTTCACGTCGCAGGTATGGAAGGCTTTCTGTCGTGCTTTGGGAGCATCTGTTAGTCTTTCCTCTGGTTATCATCCTCAGACTAATGGACAGATGGAGCAGGCAAACCAGGATCTTGGAGCTGCACTCCGCAGTGTGACCTCCAGGAATCCCTCTTCTTGGAGCAAACATCTACCATGGATGGAGTATGCTCACAACTGTTTGTCGAGTGCAGCCACAGGGATGTCGCCATTGGAATGCTCTCTGGGATACCAATCTCCGCTGTTTCTGTCCCAAGAAGAGGAGATTGCGGTTCCATCCGTTCAGGCCCACCTTTGCCGCTGTCGAAGGATCTGGAAGGATACCCGATCCGCTCTTCTCCGTTCCACCGAGCGCAACCAGCGCCTTGCGGATTGTCATCGGACCCCTGCACCTCTGTTTCAATCAGGTCAGAAAGTTTGGCTTTCTTCAAAAGATATCCCATTACAAACTGAATCCAAGAAGTTAATTCAATTAAATTCAATTTATTTTTATATAGCGTCAAATCACAACAGAAGTTATCTCAAGACGCTTTATATATAAAGCAGGTCTTAGACCGTACACCATAGTTTAGAGACCCAACAAGATCCACCAAGCGCGCTGTGGCCAGGAAAAACTGCCCGTTTAGTGGGAAGAAATCTGAAGCCGAACCGGGCTCTGGGTGGGCAGCCATCTGCCCACCGGCTGGGGGAAGAGAGAGAGAGCGAGAGCGAGAGTGAGAGAGAGAGAGAAGCAACCAAAATAATAGCACAGCAGCTGTAATAACTAATACAAGTAGGACTGATAACACAAAACCAATAGTAGTGGATGTAAAAGAGTGATAATACAACTATCGGAATTGATATCATTGGGTCGTCCTCAGACAGGCTTTTAAGCGGAGCTTCCAGCTATCTCAGTCCACTATACATCTGGCTAGCTCGCCAGCACTGTCCAGCATCTCTCCTCAGTACGTCCATGTATGTTGGTGTGGGACGTCCCTGTGATCGATGCCCGTGTGTTGGTTCCCGAAGCACCAGCATGCTTGCTGGGAGTTCTTGATGTCTTTGGCAGTGACCGAGAAGTCTCATTCTCCAGGCTGCCACTTTGTCACTAAACCTTGGTAGTCCCTCGTGAGCCTTGGTAGTCCCTCGTACAGACGGAATTAATTGATGATGGTAGCAGTTGGTGTCAAGCAGGCAGCAGACGCGGCAGCAGATGCAGCCACAATCCAGGTGACATTCAGATCCAGGTGAAACCCCGCTCCAAGTGTACCCCTGCTCCAGGTATAACCTCGCTCCATGTGTAACCCCGCTCCATGGTTACCTGCGAGACAAGAAAGCACAAGGACTCCGGGAAGAAATTAAGTTAGTAACAATGAATAGGACATGAATATATACAGAAGGAGAGAGGAGCTCAGTGTGTCATAGGAAGTCCCCCGGCAGTCTAGGCCTATAGCAGCTTAACTAAGGGCTGGTCAAAGACAGCCCTAACTATAAGCGTTATCAAAGAGGAAAGTCTTTTGCCTACTCTTAAATGTGGAGAGGGTGTCTGTGAGCGCAGTGCTAACACCCCGATACATTGGACCATATGTATATGAGGGGAGGGGAGGAGGTGGGGTTAATGTCATGATTCCACTCATGACCTCAGCCTTCCTAGCATGTCTCTTCCCTTTTTCCCTATGTGCCCAGTTCCCTGTCAGTCTTGTGTGGGCGTGTCTAGCAGTATGAGTGGGTGTGTGAGTTTTCTCCTGGGCAGTCTCTCTCCCGCACTGATGTAATCAACGCACCTGATCAACCTGCGCAGCTGCAGTTCATCCATTCATCCACCTCAGCTGAAATACCCTGGACCTCCAGACGTTCAGCGCCAGATCGTTGACTCAACCCAAGTGGTAGTTTCGCCTCGACCTCTTAGTTTGTTCTTGCTAGAAATCTTGTTCATAGTCTTTTTGATCTCATTCATGCCTCTAATGTTTTTTCTCCTGTGCCTAGGATCACCGCCTGCCTGCCTGCTCAGGCCCGCCTTGTCACTTATTCATTCATTCTGCCAAATATTCCTGCTTTTTGGCAATAAAGCCTTTTTGTTCCAACTGCCACCATCGTCTTTGTCTGCATTTGGGTCCAAAACTACACTGATCGTAACACTTTTATCATTTCACAACGACAGACGTAGGCATTTATAATTCATATAAACAGGCAATATGCCATTAAAAGAAATATGAAGCACTTCAGTTTATTTCACCTGTGTTTACAGTAAACATTCATGATAAAGGCCAGGCTTACGTAGACTTGTCTATCCCTGGCTGAATTGGATTTTACAAAATCAGGCAGCAGTTTAAAGGCAGTTTTTTGCCAACAGATATGTTTCTGACATTTAGCCTAAATATGTGTTTATTCTGTACTTTATATGTAAATGAATAGTACTGAGAAATGCACTTGTGTAATATGCTGCCCCTGAAGGACCAGATGTCCTCATACGTTTGTTGCTCTCAATACATTTTTCCATAAACCCTGGCTTGTCCCTCGAAGGTCTGGGTATCATCGGATAATCCGTAATTCATTTGGAATTCAAAAACGAAAAACGTCCGTTTTGTCGTTTTTGGTTTCTGAATCAAAAAAACGAAAAACAAATCCAACCCGGGACGGGTACTCAAAGTTCTATCAGTTTATCTCTTATTTCATATCAATTCATAAAAGTCAACGTTCTTTTTTCCTCCTCCTCCTCCTCCTCCTCCTCCTCCTCCTCCTCCTCGCCGCCCCCCCCCTCCCTCTCTCTCTGTCATTGCTGTCCCCGTCTGATGACGTAGCCAGGTCGCTGTTTAGCATGGCAGCTATCTGCTAATTGAAAGAACAATGTGGGTTTTATAGCTGCAAGAACAGTCATAGTTTTGCGAAAAAAGTCCGAAGATATTTCTTTCAGAATGAACAATAGAACATCGTATTTTTATGACCCAGACGTGGGCAACTTTCATTATGGTGAGTTTGGTTATCGGAGCGAACCGGCCTACACAGGGGAATGGTGCTAATGCAAGCTGGCTACATGCTACATGCTAATCACTTCAGAGATGGGCTCAAATCTTTAATTTGAAGCATTTCACGCGCTCTTTGTGCATGTGGACGCCTGTTGGGCATGTTTTTACCATAGCACAATTTCCTATTTATCGCTACATTTTGTACAAATGTCAATGCATCTCGTTAGCTTAGCTAGCTAGCGTCAGCTACTTGTTCTCTGTAGTCATTTATTATATATAATATAAAATGTTCTTATCTGTATTGTCATTTATTATATATATTATTAAATGTTCCGGTAGACAGTTTGCACATATCTGCCTGAGCTGTCTTGGTAGTTCCCACAGTAACTTTAACGCTTTACAATGGTCCGTTCATAGTAATTGCAGGTTGCCTTCCATTAAAGGAGCATTGCTTGTAACGTCAGACAGATGAAGTGAAATCAAAGAAGATCGCACCTTATTATAATAATATCGAATAACACCTTGTGTTATCTCCGACAGTATGCACCGCGACGACACTTGCTTTGGAACTTCAAACTGAAATGCTCATAGGATAAACAATATAGAAAACATCAGACTTGAAGAATATTTCAAAGAAGTCAACAGCATACACACACGACATACTTTCTGCTGTTTTTACACATTCACTTGATATTGGTTCTTTTTAAAGAGAGAACGTATCTTATAGTCGTATAACTGCACACTATCCATAAAAATAGCCTGAAATGTAGATGCTTTGTGCATTTTAATTTTGTCGTAGTCAGTGGTGGAAGAAGTATTCAGCGCTTTTACTTAAGTAAAAGTACTAATACCACAGTTTAGAAATGCTCTGTTACAAATAAAATTCCTGCAATCAAAATCTTACTTAAGTAAAAGTACAAAAGTATTAGCATCAAAATATACTTAAAGTATTAAAGTAAAAGTACTTGTTGGGCAGAATTGTCCCTTTCAGGGAGTTTAGATTATTATATATCATATTATCTGAATATTATTACTGATGCTTTTTAGCATCATGCTTTAAGCAGCTGCTTTAAGCAGTATTTTAATGTGACAGCTGGTGGAGGTTGAGCAGATTTAAACTATTTTATGAACTGTTGGATAGTAGTACAGTATCATATTTTATAAACTAATCACATTTGTTTGTAAAATATGAATCTGTCAGAAAGGTATCAGATAAATGTGTTGGAGTAAAAATCTGAGATGTAGAAGTAGTCGAACAGGAGAATGGTCAAGTACAAGTATCTTAAATTGTACTTAAGTATAGTACTTGAGTAAATGTACTTACTTACTTTCCACCACTGGTCGTAATCCTATTTGTTATAAGTGTAACAAATACAACCATGTCGTTCTGTCAGTAGTGATTTAACCATTATTAGTCTGCTTAGTGTATATATGAAATCCAGATGACTTATTTCAATATTTGGTGTCATGGAAGTCACTCTAATACACTCTGAATGCATTAGTGAATTATCTGTACTATAATATTGAAACTGTATGTCTCTGCCAGGTGCCGGCCACCCCATGAAGCCTCACCGTCTGTCTCTGACTCACAGTCTGGTGTTGCATTATGGACTCTACAAGAAAATGATGGTGAGCAGTACAGAGAGATGGTGTTAAAGATTCAGACTAGGGTTGCACAATTAATCAAAAATTTTATTGAAATTGCTATATGACCTACTGCATTTCAAATCGCAGGAAGCAGAATATTTGTTAAAGTTGAAATGTGAGTCAAAATACCATTTTGAAGTAAATATTGTCATACTGCAGAGATGTCCTGGTCTACACATCATATTCTACAGACTTAAGAAAACATCTTTGTTTGGTACAGATCCCTGCAAAATTCACACCATAATCATTTTAATATGTTTTTTAATGAAAATGAGAATAATGATGTAAACAATATTATTCCCTTTAACATTGCAAATCATATCGCAATTGCAATATCAGTCAAAAATAATTGCAATTAGATTCGGGATGCACCGATACCGGATCGGATATTGGGTCGATACTGACTCAAATAGCTGGATCGGGTATTGGTGACAATGGAATCGTCCTGTTTAATTCAATTCTTTATGTATACACTATATACTGTATATTATATACTGGAATTTGAATTCCTGTTTAAGTTGTGACCAATTTGTTGCTGTAATAAAAAGGTTTATACTTGAATTGTAATTCCGGTTCATTTTGAGGATTTTTTACCAAGTTACTGTTATATGATTTGGATTCAAGCCCTTTATTGTCATTGTGTAGTACAACAAAATTAGATTGTGACAGTCCCATAGGTGCTAATGAAAAGATAATACAATAAAAAAAGAGAATACAATATAAATATAAAAAATATATAAGATAATACAATATAAAATACAATATGTATATTGGTGAGATTCAATTTATTTTGATATAGCGTCAAACCATAACAGAAGTTATCTCGAGACACTTTATATATGGAACAGGTCTTCGACCGTACACCATAGATGACATATCCATGTAAAATTTATTATTTTAATAATACATAAGAATTCAGTAAATTCAGTACCTTTTTATTTGTTACATTTTGTTTTACAGAGTTAGGAAAGCAATATTTAAAGGTCACCTATTATGCAAAATGCACTTTTCCATGTCTTTTAAACATCAATATCTGTCCCCAGTGTGTCTACAGGCCACCATAGTATCATAAAAGACCATTCTCTCTCTTTTTCTCCTGCTCCGTTTGTCCGGAAATGGGTGTAGAAAATCAATTCGCTTTTTTTCCTTCTCTTCTGACGTCATTAGAGAATTGCAAGCCATGTAAGGGTTTCCTGGTCGAACCAGAGAGAACCTTCAGTAGCTGACCCCGCCACACAGCGCGTCACTGTCTCTCCTCCTCAACCGAACTTGAGCAACGTAGCTCCTACTGTTAGTCTGCAAGAACCAGCAGAACAGGCTTCATCCCATCATCTAAATATAACATGTTCTTTCACAAAGGCTTTATGTAATTACAATGTTTAAACAGCTGATATTTATATATTATATATATTTGATGTCATGCATGTAGAAGAGTACAGGTAGTAGTGACTGTAATCAACACAACACATTTCTGTTTCACAGTCAAACTTTATTTGAGTAGACAGATGACAATATTAATTATTCACAGCATTTGTAATCATCTCACCTGTTAGTTAGTTAGTTAGTTATGTGACATGGTACAGGAGAAAGTCTTCAGCTCTGGTAAACTACAGTAAACTAAGCTCCAGTGGTCTGTAGTCATGATAACACAGAGACAGCTTCTACTGTAAATAATATACCATTACTCTGATCTTCCATACATTTATCAGGTGTCTTTTACCAGAAATAATGAACTAGCTACATGCTAACGGGTTAGCTCTGTATCTCCCATCTGCTCACAGCTATCTGCTCTCCTCTGGGATGATTCTGTCGGTCATTTCTCACAGATGGATCTGTAAAGACACACGTAAAACAGAGTGTGTGTTTACGGTTTACAGAGTTGATGCATAAGGTAAACACTGAGCTAACTAACAGAGCTATAGATAGCATTATTTACCTGAGAAAAACCGTCAGGAAAACCTGGAATCTGGACCGCAGATGTTCATCATGTGTCGCCGATTTCTGATCAGATTCCTCCGGTAACGTGCGCTGGGTGAAGTTTCTGGTTTATAAACTTTAAAGTAGTTTATTTTACTCTTCTGCTTCTCTCTCCTTGCACTCAGACTGTGAGCACTGTGATGCTGTGTTGTTGAGGACGTTTGATTGACAGAAAACGCTGACCAATCAGAGCAGAGTGGGAGGAGACAGGCTTTGAATCAGGCAGACAGAGGCTGAATTAGGCTCTGAGGCAGGTAGACTCAGGCTGCAGTATGAGAAGAATAAAGGTTTTTTTTAACATTGCAGCATGTAAAAATGTTCTAGTGCAACATTAAAGTACATCTATGAACCTGGAATTGAGTATAATATGAGACCTTTAAGTCCAGCCTGATGTTGCCTTACACATAAAAGAAGGATCCAGTCACTTCCACAGAGTGAAACATACAACTTATTAATTAAACATCGGTATCGGATCGTACTCGGTATCGGCCGATACCCAAAGCCCAGGTATCGCTATCAGGACCGAAAAAGTCAGGTCGGTGCGTCCCTAAATTAGATATTCTTTTCAAAATCTTTTAGCCCTAATTCAGACCCTGCTGATGCCTTTGTCATTGAAATAACATTTGCTCACTCTTTTGATTCAAAATGGAAAACACTAAAATCAGGATTGTAAACTAACACAAAATGTCATACTGTACTTTATCAAATTTGCTTTTTTATTTAGGTGTTCAAACCATACAAAGCGTCTCAGCACGACATGTGTCGGTTCCACTCTGAAGACTACATAGACTTCCTACAGAAGGTCAGCCCCAATAACATGCAGGGCTTCACTAAGAGCCTCAACACATTCAATGTTGGAGATGACTGGTGAGTACATGTCTTTTCATAAAAATGGTTTGTTTTAGAATTTTTTATGCCTGTATTTTTCATGCCTGTAAAATTGCAACTCTCTGTGAGAATCAGAAATTGCTTGTTAACAGTGACACCAGTGTCCGTTAAGTCAGCGACAGTCAGCGTCCTGTTGCTCGCGCTCATGCTTGAGCTTGCACTATGTAGATGCGAACAAGCATTGGTGAAAACAGTGAGGCGACACACGAGACAGTGATATTGTGGTTTTAGCTGTCGGTCACAATGTAATAATTCACATGCTTAGCAGTAATTTAAGCTTACCTGTTCAATAGGAAGTTTGGCAGCTCGGGGTCCGTTTTTATACCCAAAACCAAACGAGGTTCCTCCATGAACCAAAGGCCTGGCCATGTCGATCTTAGTGTTCCCCCCGAGGATGGTCACATGTCTGTATTGCAAGACTGTTTTATATCTAGTGAAGCCCCACTAGATATAACTCTTTTTTTTTTGTGTTTCCGTGGAGTTTGTGTTGGAGTCAGAGTTGTGGTGGGGGCTATTCAAAATCCCCATGGTTTCACAGTCATGAAATATCAGGTCTTATTTGTCTCATTTCCTTTGTAACCAGGACATTTTGACAGCTCGAAATTTTCAAGCAGAACTTGGTTGAAACAAAACCCATGTAACTTTTCCTATGTGTTTAAATTTCAAAACACAAAATAGTTATGAGTATTTCTACCTTGAATGGCTAGCGGTCATATTGACCGTATGCAATATCACTGTTTCCCACATAGACGCCCAGGTATAAGATAGAGAGAGAGAGAAAGAACTAAAGTGTAGATGTGATGAAAACCTTTCATTGATCTCGAAACTCATTGTTACTGCACAGTTCTCTGGTTTATCAGTGAAGTGTATGAACTACACTGCAGACTGGCGTCTCTGAACGGGTCCAGCACGGGTTGAATGCCCATCGGGCCCATCGATGTATGAAATGTCTCTATCCTCACTGCGCTGCATTTTTATAAACATAAAATAATCTGGTCATGGGTCACATCTCTCGACCGTGTCCCGGCGCCGTCTTGTTCTCTCCTCCTCTTCTTGCCTTTCTCTTAGGCTGCCTTATAGCACTGAATATCCACTTTTTCTTTTTTTTACTGTGACAGGGAAACGGTACCAGCGGAAACACTGGGTGTTTGAATTACTCTTACTGTGTATTAGGGGTGGAGCGGTTCATAAAATTCACGGTTGGGTTCATATCACGGTTTTGGGGTCACGGTTTTGGGTTCGGTTCGGTACATTTATGGTACAGCGAGGAGGCCATGTTCTGATTTCAACATGCTTTTCATTTATTTTGCAAAAATAAGTTAACAAATGTTTGCCTGAACAAAAGTATGGCTTCCATAAAGAACATCAACACTTCTTCATTGTCAAATCTTTATTGAAAGAATAGGTCTTCTACAGTAGGGGTTCTCAACCTTTTGAAACTTGAGGCCCACTTCTGATTGTTAAGATAATTCCGAGGACCACCTTCCCAAATAAATTACAAACTTGGCTATAAATATGTGTTATGCTACTGTCAGGTGTAATGATCCAAATATTCAGCTTACCCTCACCCATCACTCCCTGCTATTATGAATCCAAACTATTCAGGGTCATATTTCCTCAGCACACGCTTTGGAGCTTTTACTGATGCAGGGTTGAATCCTGCATCACTTTTCATTTTAAAAAATGCTCCATTTTGCATCCGAGACATACAGTATATGTCTGTAAAGGGGAGACTCGTGGGTACCCATAGAACCCATTTTTATTCACATATCTTGAGGTCAGAGGTCAAGGGACCCCTTTGAAAATGGCCATGCCAGTTTTTCCTCTCCAAAATTTAGCGTACTTTTGAAGTGTTATTTATCATCCTTCCTGAAAAGCTAGCATGGCATGGTTGGGATCAAGGGATTCATTAGGATTTTTAGTTTCATATCATTCCAATATCCTTCCTCTAGCTTTAAAACCCGCCTGCTAACCTCTGAAAAACATAATGGCGGCCGTCGGATTTTGAAGAAGGTAATAATGAATAGCTGTTCTAGAGTCATTAGTGCAAACAAAAAATGCAGCTTTGTTATTTTCATATAAATATGATGTAATTATAGACTAAGGCCATCAACATAAATTGAAGCATAAGCTCAACACAAGCAGAACTATACTTAAAAAAAAGAACAGTTTAACATATGTCTCAATTCCCTGATTATCAGCTCTTAATGAAAGATTAGTTTTTCCACTCACAAAGTGCAGTATTTGGAGGAATACGGTTGGGTTGGTGCCACCGTGTTATTTAAAAATAATGAATAAATATAAAACACATGACAGGGATTGTGCTGATGGAATTACTGTGTTGCTTAAGTGTCGGCGTGAGAGAATATTATAGCACAAGTAACGTTACGTTAATCATACGCTTATATCCAGCGTCCTCCATGACTGCATAAGGCAGCATATCTTTCACTATAAACCTCCCCGATGCTGTAGTTGTGTTTTTACCCCGTCTGGGTCTGCATGTAGAGGCTGTTTAAATACTGCGGGGAGGAGCTGCTCTTTCCTACCCGAAGTGTTGCCGCTAGCATAACTCACACGTGTTGCACAGTGCTCACACAGTCGCCGTTTTATCCATCATTTTTGTTCCGTCATTTCCATGGTAACACTAAATCCGTAATGCTCCCATACAGCAGAGCCAAACGATGCTGGTGGATCCTCTAACTGGACTTTATCTTGTCCCCTCACCATTTCCTAAACTGACTGACAGCCGCACTCTTCACTTCATCCGTGAAGGAGGCTGGGTCACGCTTCATCAACACATGCGCAGTAAAATCTGGTCTGCACTCCCCGAAATTGAGCCAATAGCAACGCACGACCGCAGCTTCAGTTACACTGCGCATGTGTTAAACCCCGTACATCAAGCCCATGTCCGCCCGTGTCCCAGCCTCCTTCAATAGGCCTTGATTTCTAGTGTGACAATGTACGGGAGCCGAACTCTACATGAAAAAATACACAATCGGCCTCATAACTTATTTCAAATGAACCGAGCAATTCATACACGTCCGAACCATGACTAGAGAACCGTGACTAGCGAACCGAACGGTTCAGATTTTTTAACTGAACCGTTCCATCCCTACTGTGTATATTTCTGTGACATTCAGTGGTGTTTTATTGCAACTTTATCAATAACTGCTGTCTTCCGTTCAACACACAGCTCCGCTCGCTCTCTGGAGAAGCTTTGACAATACTAGCCTTCAGTGTTGATAGGCTATTACTCGTGATGTTTAACCAATCAGATAGTGCTGTGGGCGGGACATTGAGTATGACTAGAGAGCGATGACTACAGACAGAGAGAGGCAGCTGCATCAGACCCAAAGTAGAGCATATTTTAATAATAACATTCATCAGCAATCGGATAAAAAAAAGTCAATTTTTCCCCCAATTTTGTGTCCTGATGTTTATTATTACCTATCCTAGCATTACAGATCCATTTATTCTTAGATTATATGTTGATTATTAAAATTATTTGAGAATAATGTATGAACCGCTCTGACCGATATGGCCATTCTAGTAGTTATAGAATTCCGGTAGTTTAGAGTGTTAGATGCATGATTCTCCACCTCATAAGCAGATTGCAGATCACTGTTTTTCGAGGTCTGACTAAACCATAACTAAAACATGTTGTGCCTGTGTGTTTTTGTTTCAGTCCTGTGTTTCCAGGTCTTTTCGAGTTTTGCTCGAGATACACAGGAGCCTCCTTACAGGGAGCAACACAGCTCAACCACAAGGTAAGACACACATGCAAACACGCACCTACCCAACTGAAGTCAGTATTCCCACAGTGGATATCAGTAGTCTGTGCCATTTAGGCAGTTCCCTTGTCACAAGCATCACAGGCACTGATTTAATGCATATTATTATTTCAGGTGCAGCCAGGCTAACTTCCTGTTCTGCTCTGAGGCTACTGCTGAGCTGGTGATGATTATAGATGAACATGTGTGTAGCAGATGATGCATTAATCACTGGACATCACTCAGACAGTATTAACACTTTGTTTAACTGCAACACAACTGCTGCACTACTGATAGTCTGGTCAGGACCACAAACTCATGGCGATTGTGTGACCTTTTCCACTCCACTCCTCTTTACTATAGACCCATTTTGTCTTTTTAGGGAGAGAGACGGGGGTCTTTAGGTGGAGATAGCAGGTCAGCAGTAGATGCCACATAGAAGTGGTGTACATCATCTGAAAGCTGGAAACCTGAAGATTAATTTGAGATGCCGCTAAACACTGTCTGACAAGTTGTTCTAGTCATAAATTAGAGATTAATTAATTAAAATAAATTGTGAAAGGGTATAAGGGTTTAGAACATTATGATAGAAGTATATGATGGCCATTCCCATGCTCTATTATGTCTCATAAATTGTTGCAGAGATCTTTGGGTCGATGCCATTTTTTACACAGATTTGGTGCTAATTTTAACCATTTCTTACCACTTCGAGAATTGATAAAAAAATTATCAATAAACCCTCCAAAATACCACATTAAGACACCAACCAAGACCTTGAGAAACACCATAGAAAAAGTCATGCTGTGATTTGGTTTCAAAAATGTTTGTCATTTGGAGATTTCTGCAAGAATTGCATTTTTCAGCAATTGAATGGCGAGCACTTCGGTTCTGGAAACTGCTCAGAAACCCCCTTATTGTCAGGATACCTAGGAAAGCCATCCATCCTCTGAATGCTCTAGGTCTCTAGTTTGATCCATCCATCCTTTGAATGCTCTAGGTCTCTAGTCTGATTCATCCTCTGAATGCTCTAGGTCTCTAGTTTGATCCATCAATCCTCTGAATGCAAGGTCTCTATTTTGTTGTTGTAAAGTTTCACAAGACTGGTTATCCACAGGTCATTTTTTACGATGAGATCAAGTTTGAAAAAAATGGTCTCACTACAATGAAATGTCTCCTCTGGGGACTAATATCATCACACATGAGTACAGTTGGGCTCATCGGATCCACAAGAGTCTCAGCTTTACAGTCATACCCAATTTATGTAATTCAACACTGTTTAGGGACCCCAGTATGCCGAAATATTCAAACACACCATTTTAACAGGCGAAAATAACACATTTGTACTGCATTCAAAAAACTGCATGTGATTATCATAAAGTGGGCATGTCTGTAAAGGGGATACTCGTGGGTACGCATAGAACTCATTTTCATTCAGATGTCTTGAGGTCAGATGTCAAGGGACCGCTTTGAAAATCGCCATGGCAGTTTTTCCTCACCAACATTTTGCATAACCTCGTAGCGTTATTTTAGCGTTCTTCCCGACATGCAGGAATGACATGGCTGGTACCAGCGGATTCCTTAGGTTTTCTAGTTTCAAAACTGAGCCTGCTACAGCCTCTGAAAAAAGTAAAGTCTGCGCCCTCAAGGTGTGGAAGAGCTTAATTGATAGTGATTTTACTTTGTTTCCCAGATCTGTGACATTGCCATCAACTGGGCCGGAGGTTTGCATCATGCCAAGAAATTTGAGGTCTGAACAAAGTGCTGTATATTGTTGTCATTACTTTCTGCTACGCTTATTACATTTAGCTGTAAATGGTTAAAGGAATAAAATGCTCTTTCTGTGTTTGCAGGCGTCTGGGTTTTGTTACGTCAATGACATCGTCATCAGTATACTGGAGCTACTCAAGTAAGAGGATACTCCTCTATATAACATTTATCAAGTGTTTGCTGTGTCCATTTCTCTCTTTACAACTGTGTGTGTGTGTGTGTGTGTGTGTGTGTGTGTGCGTGTGTGTGGTGTGTTACAGATACCACCCTAGGGTTCTGTACATAGACATAGACATTCACCATGGTGACGGTGTACAGGAAGCCTTTTACCTGACTGACCGCGTCATGACTGTGTCCTTCCACAAATATGGGAACTACTTTTTTCCAGGAACAGGTACGAGCTACTTTAAGCATCTAACAAATGTTTTGTTGATCAAATACTTTGTTTAGGTTGCAGTCTGGACATTTCTGCACATATTCTGAAAGTACTCTTCATCTGCATGGCAATTTTACTTTGGCTTATAATCACTACAAAGACAAATTTTAGATTCAGATTTATTTGTTCAGCCATTCTTTTGTTTTTTAAATATAGGACATCTAAAGACTAACTAGAATATAAAAACATGACGATATGCATCGTCAAGATGAAAAACTGAGTCGCGATATCAGGACATAATGGGTACTACGTACCTGCTGCTCTGCGAGGCCTTTGGAAGGAGGCTGAGTACGCGTCATATCTATAGGTACCTGGTGTGAAAATCTGGTCTGCTCTCGCCGAAATTGAACCAATCGTAACGCACGGCCGCAGCTTCAGTTACACTGAGCATGTGTTATAACCCCAGAGCCATGTCCGCCCGTGACCCAGCCTCCTTTCCATAGGTCTTGCTTCTCTGTGTCGGAGCTCCACACACATCAACACAGACAGCGGAGGTCAGTGAACAGCTGATCAGAGAGGTACACTCGTTACTGTTAGTAAGTGCAATAAAACTTTGCAAGTATAAAGCCAAGATACGTTATTACACCTGTCGAACAAGCATAAACAAGATGAAACGGTTAAACATGTAGGAAAGCAACGTTTCAATCTGCTCTGTCTGCAGTCTGTCGTCCATCGCTGCTGTTTACACAAGCAGAGCGCGTTAGCCCATCGGCTAACAGCTAACTGTAAACACGTGTAAGTTATCTAGTGGAGTTGTGAATGACTTTAGTTCCCTCTAGTAAGCTGTGTTTCAGTGTCCGGGGAGTTTATTGTGAAGGGAGGAACGGAAGACGTGTAGCGGTGATGCGCTGTTATTAACGAGGCTGCAGACTATGGAGGCTCCGTGGTATTAATTTATTATCTTCATAAAGTATAGGAGCAGCGTAACCCTTGGCTACACAAGACTGAAACTAAAGTTGGCTGTAGGCTGTGTAGTCTGACTGTTTAGGTAAGTTTGTCTTTTATCTTACTGGTAAACTGATCAGCTGGCTGAAACAAAGCACCCCCCCAGCCCTAACGTTACCTGCAGCAGTGAGTGACATCAGCAGAGGACAGGAGGAAGGACTGTTACTGACTGATGGAGGACAGAGGACAGGAGGAAGGTCTGTTACTGACTAATGGAGGACAGGAGGACGGACTGATACTGACTGAAGGAGGGGGACAGGAGGAAGGACTGATACTGGCTGATGGAGGACAGGAAGAAGGACTGATACTGACTGATGGAGGACAGAGGACAGGAGGAAGGACTGATACTGACTGATGGAGGACAGGGGGAAGAACTGATCAAGGCTCTGGACTGCGACCAAAATGATCACATATGCAACCTTTTTTTGGGAGTGTGCGAGCTCAATTTTTACCTAGTCGCATTTGTGCGAGTTCATGATCATTACTATTTTGGTAACACGATAAGAGTGTTGGATATTACAGATCAAAGCTCTGTTCTGTGTAAATCTTCGCGTGTGCACATACGCCGCCCCTACCTCACGCGCATCACACACTAAAGGGCACCAAAGGGGAACACTATGCTGTGTGTTTATTGTAGGCAATGTGGTCCGTCCGTTGCAGGCAATTCTAAACTTGTTAGTGGCTCAACACAGTTTAAGAGTGAGGCTTCACTCTATGAGAGAGGCTTCTCATCACAAAAAAAGGATTAAGTCAGATGTTAGGGCAAGTCTGCACACTGATACTGTGGAAGACCTCATCAGTGTTAACTCAATAATTACAACGATAACTTTGCATAGTTGGACTTTACTCAACAGTGGCCACTGCCAACACAACGTCAAAGTAATACACAACACATGCGCAGTAGGTAACACATGCGCAGTAGGTAACTAAGCACTTAACAAACTCCCCTTTTTCTTTAAAGAAAAACAAACATTACTGTTATTTAAAACCTTCAACATATGCACAGGTTTAAAGCTGCAACTTTAACGACAACAGTTTGAGGATAGAAGGGTTTTTTGTTGTATAGTCCATTCAATCTTTAAGTCGGTATACACCTTCACTGAGAGCCCTCAGTAGAACAAGTGCTGATGTCCCCGTCTTAGTCAAGCAGTCAGCAAGCTGCTCCTTAGTAGCTGACCACATGATCTGCTGGATAGTCCCTGAGTGGATGAGCTCCTTGACACTGCTAATTTCGAGTCGAAGTCTCTTTTCGGTGACTGATTTAGTGGACTTAACAGCATCAAGAAGAGAGTGATTATCTGTTACACACACAATGGGCAAATTGTTACGTGTGCAATCACCTGTGGTAACTTCTGAGTAGAGAGTAGCTAAGAAAACTGCACTGGCGATGCCATCTGCAAGTGCCAAAGTTTCTCCTGCTAAAGTACTTCGGACAACTCTCCTGATCCTCTTTGACTGCCAGCATATAGGTGAGAATCTTCCATTCTCTCCCATCAGCATGACCAGGTGTCCGCCTTGAGTGCCTCCATCTGGAAGGTTTCCCATTGAGGAATCACTGAACACCACCAGTTTAAGGGAGCTGTCTTTTCCCAAGTCCTGAAACCTCAAGGTCACCTCTTCTGATTTCAGTTTTCTAATAAGTTTGTTTGCCCAGTGCAGAGTCTGAACAGTAGCATTCTTTGTACTGGATGCCAAGATAGATATGTCACACATTATGTCAGGTATACTCTGTCTTGCTACCCACAATATTTGTCCAATCTTTGACTTTAGCATGTCAGTTTCATTGTCTGTTAGAGGAGCCTCTCGCTGTGTGGCTCTGGTGGGGTCCACAGGAATGGTTACAGATTCTTTATGTACATACTTTGTTGCACCTGTATCTCATCCTCCAATGAGTGAACCTCCATTCCAATGTGGCTGAAGCTATTGTGTTCTTCACATCCAACTTGGAGAGCAGCTTTCAAGTGACTGCTGTGAACGTTTCTGAACCACCCCAGATGAAATCATCGACATGACAGGCAAGAACTCCCATCACATTACAGGAGTCATCCAGCCAGTAGAACACTGCTGGATCAACTTGTGACACAGTAGCTCCCAACTGCTGCATGGTGTCTTTCACTCTGTTGTACCAATACAAAGAAGCATCTGCTAATCCATAAACACACTTCTTCAACTTCCATAGAGTTCCTGTGCTCTGAGCTTGTTGAGGAGGACGGATATAAACATTACGGGTTAACTCTTTACCCTGTAAAAAGGCTGCTTTAATGTCCATGGAGTTCAGCTGCCATTTCTTTTGACATATTACAGCCATGATCATTTTCAGAGACTCTGAGGCGCATGTAGGTGAGTCTTTTGGGAGCTCCTGAGTGTTAATTTCTTCAAAGCCCCTTGCAACTAATCTAGCTTTAGGTACAACACCATCAGGTGTCTCCTTGAGTGTGCACACCCACCTTGTAGAGATACATTTCTGGCCTTCATCTGTCACCTCCTCAAACACTTCATTCTTTGTCCAGTTGCTGAGTTTAGCGTGTTTGGCAGACATGAAGGCGTCATCATTCACAATAAGTATGTCATCTTCATGGCAGTCAGCGCATAACTGGGCATGCTCAGATGGAAGCACCTGAGGATCTTCTACTTGTCCTAGGTCAACTGACCCTGTTATGCCAGAAATTTCTTCAGGCTCAGTGTACTGCAAGTTGTACCAGTTTTTGTATGTTCCAGTGGCTTTTCCTGCACGGCTGAGGATTTTTGCAGTGTGTGCTTGGCCACTTTCACTATCTGCATATGTAACTAACTGTCCAATTTTCAGCCTAATTCCTTCACAAGTCGAGATTGGGTGTGTCTGTGAGGCGTCAGATTGACCATGATTACCCTCTTCAGGCTGTATTGGTGTGTGAGTGGGCTCACTGTTATCCTCAGCATCAAGAGATTCATTTGTAGGTATCTCTTCTTCACTTTCATTTTCAGGGTCATAGTTATTACCATTTGGCCCAGATTCTGGTGAGGCGATATGATTTTCAGTCACTTCCAGCTGATTGTCCATTTCTCCCGGCCCTGCTTGTGAGCCATCTATCTTTCGAAGCCTGGAGTGATGTACGCGAACATTGGTGCCTCCATGCCTCACAAATATCACCACACCATCTTGGCCGATGACCACACCTGGACCTTTCCATTCTGTACAATCCATCCGTTTGTAGTAGACTTTGTCGCCTGTCTCGTATCGGTCATCAATGGGCCGCAGTTGTTTCCGAAGTGCTCTTCGGATCCTCTCAGAGCATTCAGCTTCTGTAAATGCTCTTCTTGCAGCATGTAATGCTGCGGTGTGCTGGGCTAGCCAGGTATTCATATTAGTACCCTCTAGAGCTGGTGGCTTATCAGTGAGAACTGAAGGCAGATTTGGGTTCTGTCCGAACACCAGCTGGTAAGGACTATAGCCATGCACATTGTGCATAGAATTTTTTGCCATTAATGCCCAGTCTAGGGCTGTCTTCCAGTCACATCCATTGTCTCTTTTCACTTTCAACAGGATTTCAGTGAGGGTTTGATTATGCCTTTCCAAAAGCCCATTGCTCCATGGGCTATAAGCTGCAGTTGTCTTCACTTCAATGTTGAAGCTTTCAGCCATGTTTCTCATTTCTTTGTTGTTGAATTCCCCCCCATTGTCACTGAACAGTCTGCGTGGAGGACCATGAACACTTATCCAGCAATGAATAAAGTGTTTCACAATCTCCCTGGGTTTCTTAGTGGTGACAATGCTCCCTGCACTGAAGCGTGTGAAGTGGTCAATGGCGTGCAGGTACCACACTCCTGTCTCTAGCTCATGTAAGTCCACAGCTACAGTTTCATTGTAGGTTGAGGCCACAGGCAAGCCTACTGCCGGCTTTTGCTTTGGTTTCCTATATCTGATGCATGTCTCACATTTGTTTACAATGTCCTGGAGAATTGTGGTGCATTCATCATCATCATTACCTGAACAGGCCAGTAGTTTTTTCAGTCTGTCGGCTGAAGCATGTCCAAACTGTTTGTGTAGTTTCAACAGAACTTTCTGTTTTTCCTTTGTTGTCATGTTGTCTGTCACAGTGAGAATGTCATCCTCAGTTTGGATCTTGTTTTCATCTGTGTTACTCTCATCTCTTAAGCTCAAACAATAATGTCCTGAAGATGTCAGTTCAAGTTTCACTGGTTGCTTAAACATAGTGGCTTTGTCATTTTCAATGTCCAAAACAGCACCTGCTCTTTTCAGTGAAGTTTTGCTTAAAAGCAATGGGATATCTACTGGGACAACTTCTGTTTCAATTTTACATTTAGTCTGTCCTATCATTGCTGGAATTTTGACTTTTTTTGTAGAATGAACAATTCTCCCATCACCAAACTTGAATGATCTTACACTCTTTGTGTCCTTCATTTTCAATAACTCACTCTTTGTTAGTCCACTGACGTAATCATCAAGCCATTTTTCTCCACACACAGTTCTGGTGCAAGCTGTATCAATAACAGTTGATCCTAAGGATTCCACCATGAAGATCTCTGTGTCAGACAATGATTCTTTTGACAACAAAGTAATGTTGCATTCTTCAACATCTGTCAGTCTCTCATCCTCAGTCAATTTTGCATGTTCATTTTTGTGTGGACAGTCCTTTGCCCAGTGATATGTGCTTTGGCAAACTGCACATCTTGATCTTTTTCCATATCTGTCGAGTGGATTTGTGCCCTGAACAGCCACAGGAAAGTGTGAAGCTAGCTTGCTTTCACGCCTGCCGGTGAAGCGTGTGTAGTAGGCAGAATCAGCAGCATCCCCTCTCACACGCAGCTCACGAGCACCCTCTAGTGGCGTATTATCGCCAAAGATCCTCTTCAAGGCTGACTTCATGTTAACAAACAAGAGGCTTGAACAGGCCGTAAGCGCCAACTGTTTGTCTTTAACATTAAGTCCAGCAGTATCTAGTAGCTTGAAAGCTAACACAGCATCTGGAAGCTCCATTTTAAACTGAGTTATTCTGTTGTATTTCCGTTCAAATTCGACAATGTAATCAATCATAGAGACGCCATTTTCTCTCGTGATGCGGTCAAACTCCGTGTAGGCATCATACTGGCGATCTTTTTCCTCTTTCAAAAACACGGAATCCAGTTTCGTGAGAAGTGTAGTCATTCCGTTGTCTTTGTTTAAATCCACTGCGGCGATTTCCAGCGCACTGTCCCTCGCTCTTCCCGTTAGTGACAAGGCAACTGCCAAAGCCTGCTTTTTCTTCTCCAGGTCGGTAACGAGCCTCCAGATTTCGACCTAATTTTTCCAACTGTCGTAGGACTTCTTCTCGTCAAACGCCAGCGGAACTTTGTAATTGCCAGCGGACATCCTCTGCTACCAATGTTAACTCAATAATTACAACGATAACTTTGCATAGTTAGACTTTACTCAGCAGTGGCCACTGCCAACACATCGACACAACGTCAAAGTAATACACAACACATGCGCAGTAGGTAACACATGCGCAGTGTCCCGTGTCCCGACACATACACACATAGGCAAAATTGTTGGTACCCTTACGTTAAAGAAAGAAAAACCCACAATGGTCACTGAAATAACTTGAAACTGACAAAAGTAATAATAAATAAAAATTCACTGAAAATTAACTAATGAAAATCAGATATTGCTTTTGAATTGTGGTTCAACAGAATCATTTTAAGAAACAAACTAATGAAACTGGCCTGGACAAAAATTATGGTACCCTTAACCCTTGATGGCTCTAGCTGTCTCAGGTTTGAAGGGTGCCTTCTCCGAATGCATGTTTCAGCTCCTTCCACAGATGTTCAATAGGATTTAGATCAGGGCTCATAGAAGGCCACTTCAGAATAGTCCAATGTTTTGTTCTTAGCCATTCTTGGGTGTTTTTAGCTGTGTTTTGGGTCATTATCCTGTTTGAGGACCCATGACCTGCAACTGAGACCAAGCTTTCTGACACTGGGCAGCACATTTCGCTCCAGAATGCCTTGATTGTGTTCAGATTTCATTGTACCCTGCACAGATTCAAGACACCCTGTGTCAGGTGCAGCAAAGCAGCCCCAGAACATAACCTAGCCTCCTCCATGTTTCACATTAGGTACAGTGTTCTTTTCTTTGGATGTTTCATTTTTGCGTCTGTGAACATAGAGTTGATGTGACTTGCCAAAAAGCTCCAGTTTTGTCTCATCTGTCCAAAGGACATTCTCCCAGAAGCTTTGTGGCTTGTCAATATGCATTTTGGCAAATTCCAGTCTCGCTTTTTTATGATTTGCGTCCTCCTTGGTTGTCTTCCATTAAGTCTACTTTGGCTCAAACAGCGACGGATGGTGCAATATGACACTGATGTACCTTGACCTTGGAGTTCACCTCTAATCTCTTTGGAAGTTGTTCTGGGTTCTTTGGTTACCATTCGTGTTATCCGTCTCTTCGATTTGTCATCAATTTTCATCTTGCGGCCACGTCCAGGGAGGTTGGCTACAGTCCCATGGACCTTAAATTTCTGAATAATATGTCCAACTGTAGTCACAGGAACATCAAGCTGCTTGGAGATGGTCTTATAGCCTTTACCTTTAACATTGTTGTCTATAATTGTCCTTCTAACCTCCCGAGACAACTCTCTCCTTAGCTCTCTGTGGTCCATGTTCAGTGTGGTACACACCATGATACCAAACAGCACAGTGACTTCTTTTGACCCTTTAAATAGGCAGACTGACTGATTAAAAGTTTGAATATACCTTTGATGCTATTTACAGCACACACCTTAGTTTAATATGTCCCTATTGTCAAATTATTTTCAATCTTTTCTAGGGGTACCATCATTTTTGTCCAGGCCAGTTTCATTAGTTTGTTTTTTTAAATGATTCTGTTGAACCACAATTCAAAAACAATAGCTGATTTTCATTAGTTAATTTTCAGTGATTTTTTTTTTCATTATTACTTTTGTCAGTTAGTTTTGATCCACATAACCCTCCGTGCTTATATGCACATGAAACGTGTCATTTTGATTAATTATTCTACACAGTTCCTTCTGCGCACCAACAGGCATTTCGCTCCTCTTATAACTCCCTCAGGACCGGACGTTCCGTCTTTCACCAGGACGGTGTCTCCATCAGGACAAAATGTCGTCTGAGCTTCACAATTTTAATTAATAATAATAATAATAATAATAATAATAATAATAATACATTTTATTTGGTGGCGCCTTTCAAGACACCCAAGGACACCTTACAAAGATAAAATTAAACATAGACAGATAAAAACAACTGGACATGACAGAGACACATTTATGTAGACACGTATGATGAACTGATGGACACTACAGAGAGTAGGCCAGTTTGAATAGGTGGGTTTTTAGGAGGGATTTGAATGATGTAATAGTGTTAGACTGCCGGATGTGTGGGGGGAGTGAGTTTCATAGCCTGGGAGCAGGGCAGCTGAATGCACCAGCTCCCATGGTGCTGAGGCGTGAGGTGGGGGTGGTCAGAAGACCAGCTGATGATGAGAGGAGGGAACGGGAGGGTGTGTACTCCTGAAGGAGGTCAGTGAGGTAGGTGGGGGCAAGGTTGTGGAGGGCTTTGTAGGTGAGCAGGAGGTTTTTGTAGTCGATCCGGTATTTAACAGGGAGCCCGTGCAGTTGGATGAGGATGGGGGTGATGTAGTCGGAGGATTTGGTAAGGGTGATGATCCGGGCAGCAGAGTTCTGAATGATTTGAAGTCTGTTCAGCAGTTTGATGGGAAGGCCAGAGAGGACAGCGTTGCAGTAGTAAATGTGACAAATGCGTGGACCAAGATTTCTGTGCTGGAGTGAGACAGGGTCTGGGTCTGGACATGTTGCGTTGGTGGAAGAAATCAGTCCGGGTGACGTTTTTTATATGAGGTGCAAAGGAGAGGGTGCTGTTTAGGGTGACCCCAAGGCTCTTGACGTGGGTGGAGAATGGAACAGAGAAGCCATCAATGATGAGGTGTGGAGCAGTGGTGTGTTGTGCTTTGTAGATGGTGTTTTTGGAGCCGATGAGCAGGGCCTCTGTTTTATTGCCATTGAGTTTTAAAAAGTTCCTGCTCATCCAGCTCCTGATGTGTTGTAGGCAGGTGTTGAGGGAGGTGGGTGGCAGGGCAGCGGTGGGTTTTGTTGAAATGTAGAGCTGTTTGTCGTCGGCATAGCAGTGAAAAAGGACTTTGTGATGACGGAGGATAGTTCCAAGAGGAAGGAGGTAGATGATAAATAGGAGTGGACCCAATACTGACCCCTGGGGGACACCCACTGAAACAGTAGAACACCTTGACCTGTAGTTGCCCAGTTGTACAAATTGTTGTCTGTCGGTGAGATATAAGGAAAACCTTGTGAGTGCAACACCAGTGATACCAATATCAGCCAGACGTTTGATGAGTAGTGGGTGGGTGATGGTGTCAAAGGCAGCAGTGAGATCGAGGAGGATGAGGATTGTGAGCAGTCCATAGTCAGCTGCACGGAGGAGGTCATTTGTGATTTTGACCAGGGCTGTGTCAGTACTGTGTTTGGGGCGGAAACCGGATTGGAAGGGTTCATGGAGATTATTTGAGTCGAGGTGGGACTGAAGTTGGGCGGCAGCCACTCTCTCAAGAGTTTTGGAGATGAAGGTGAGGTTGGCGATTGGCCTGTAGTGGTTTAGATCAGCTGGGTCAGCACTGGGCTTTTTGAGAGTTGGTGTAATTGCAGCAGTTTTGAGGGTGGGGGGTACAATACCGGTGGTGAGGGATGAGTTGATGATTCTTGTGATCATGGGGGAGATGGAGGGCAGGCAGGCTTTGACGAGGATAGTGGGGAGGGGATCGAGCTGACAGGTAATGGGTTTGGCTTTATGGATGAGCTCAGTGATGGTTAATTCTGTTGTTGGTGGGAAGTTAGAGAGGGTGCTGATGAGTGGTTGGCAGGAGGTAACCATCCAGAGTGGGTCACATGGGGAGGTGCAGGATGAGACCAGCTGTTGGTGGATGGTGTTGATTTTGTTATCAAAGAATTTCAGAAAGGCAGTGCAGTGATCATTGGAGGTATTTGGGGGGAGGGTTCTCAGAGGCTGAAGAAGGTGGTTGACTGTTGACAAGAGGGTTCTGGTGTTACCTTGACCGGTATTGATGAGGTTGGAGTAGTAGGAGGATTTGGCGGTGGAGCGAGCGTTCTTGTAACGGTGTAAGTGTTCTGTGTATAGTTGGATGTGCACTGAAAGTCCAGTCTTTTTGCACAGCCGCTCAAGTTAACGAACGGTTGATTGAAGATGACAGAGGTCAGCGGTGTACCAGGGAGCGGTGTGGGTGAAGGAGACTGTGCGGGTTATCAGGGGAGCCATGGTATCCAGGGAAGAGGAGAGACAGTTGTTGTAATGATTCACCAGTTCAGCAGGGGAGGAGGATGGGGGAGGACTGGGGGAGGAGTTAATAAGGGTGATGAGATCTGTGGGGTTGATGCATTTAATGTTTCTGAAGGAGATGGTCCGTTGCTCTTTTATTTTAATTAGGGGGGGTGGACCTCAAATAAGATGACTTAGTTGTCAGAGATGGGGAGGTCAGCATCAGTGAGGTTATGAGGGGTGATACCAGTGCAGTAGATTAAATCAAGTATGTGACCTTTGTTATGGGTTGGGAAGTTGACATATTGTGTGATATTGAGACATTCAAGGAGTGAGGTGAAATCATTTGTAAAACCAATGGAAGAGTTGTCAATGTGGATGTTGAAGTCACCCAAAAGGATGACAGGAGGGGACATGGCACACACCAATGTTAATAGTGGTGATAGTTTAGTGAGAAAGAGGGCAGAGGGCTTTGGTGGTCTGTAGATGGTGATAATGATGATGGGTGTGGAGCCTGTGAGTTTTATAGCTAAACATTCAAAAGTGGAATGAAGGGGGACGGTGACTGTACAGACTTTGATGCTCTCACGATAGAGCACAGCAAGACCACCCCCCCTCCCTGAAGCACGGGGTTTACTAGTGTATTTAAAACCAGGTTGGACAGCTTCATTGAGCTGGGAGAAATCATTTGGCTGTTGCCAGGTCTCAGTGAGGCATAAAAAGTCCAGTTTGTTGTCCATTATAAACTCATTGACCAGCAAACCCTTGCTAGTGAGGGATCTGATGTTAAAAAGAGCCAGTTTTTAAACAGACAATTGGTGCATAGGTGGCTGCTTTGTGCAGGGGGGACAACACACTGTGATTGACAGGACGGGTGGCAGTGCGAGGGGGGCGGGGCTCAGTGGACCAGAAGGAGGGAATGCTCGTGTTGTTGTTGTTGTGCTTGGTGAACTGAAAGTTCCGACGTGATTCACGATGCACATATCTGGGTCGTTTGAGGATGTCACGATGAGAAAACAGAGCTGGACGGATTGTGTAGTGGGATCGGAGAGACAACAGCTCTGTTGCATAGTATTTCTGTATTTTGTGACGGTGAAACACAGAGTGATCCAGATGAGGAGTTTGATGACCAACATGATGGTGTGGAGAGTTCTAAAACACTATAATCCAACAGTTTTGTAATCCAGATGATGATGATGATGATGAGGCCACGAAGCCAGCCAGGTAGAGGTGGAGGGGTCGAGCATGTTGGCTGTAGCTGCAGAGCTGCAGGCTACACCCGGGCGAGAAGACCAAAAAACGCTGCTGGGATGTACAGCAGGTTGGCCGGTTAGCAGGCTAGCAGGTTAGTAGGTTAGCCGGTGGGCGAGACCACGCACTGTGCTGTAAACCACAGGAATCACTTGGAACCCTGGAGAGCAGGCAGGATAGACAGCAGACAGCTTCGATGAGGCGTTTGTATGCATGTCAGATCAGGCAATCCAGCCACAGTGAGCACAGAGGAGACCCGACAGTCCCATACAGGTGAGCCCTTTTACCGGCAAGATTAGCTCCAGGCTACCGAGTATAAAGTTAAACACAGTAGCACCAAACACACAGGGACAACCAGACTGTTGAACTACTTCAGCAAAGAACCAGACAATCTAAGCAGTATGCAACAGACGAGTTGAAGCAAAACAATCAAATAAACAAACGAATCACGTAGGAGGCGCGGCAGCAGCTTGCCAGCGGTCCCTCTTCCTCATGGCATTATAATAGCCTGAGACGAAACAAGTTGAAAAATAATGTACGTAGGCCCAGACAACAATACGTTTCCTCTGAGGGAAACTCTACAGGACTCGCAAACTGTCAGTGCGTCATGACGGGGACAGCCATGTGATTAAAGGGGGAAAAAGTAGTGAATGTGATAAGTCATGATTGTCACTCACAGCCTCTAATGCACCCCCCTATAATAATGCCTTCTTTCTGATCCCACTCTGTGCTCAAATGCGCCACAGGTGTGCCAAGTTAGCTATCCTGATGAGAACGCTTATGGTGTGTGCATATTAGCGCGTGCACGAGGATGGGCATGCATGAACGTGCGCGTGCATGAACGTGCGGTACATTTAAGTTTCCCGGTTTGGGGGTTAAAAATATGGTCACCCTACATCAGAATCAGTGTTTAGGGGCCAGAGCTGATGGACTATGATGCCAGGCAGGATGTCAAGCAGTGGCTCTCCCAGGGAAAGAGGGTTAGAAGGCCCAAGTTTAAGAGCAGGCTCCTCTGAATTGCAGGGTTTGAAGGAATGTTGTGTTAAGTTAATTTAATTGAAGTTATGTTAATTTAAGTTAAGTGCAAACAAACATTCTGTTGTTATGCTTTGCTTTTAACAACATTTTTGTTGTTTTCTTCTGATGTTACAGAAGATGACCTATTTTGTTAATCACTGTTTGTGGCAGAGAAACTTAATATTCAGATTAAAATATTTAGCAAATATCAAGTTTTGAGGTATTGTCAATGTTTCATTCGGGTATGTAAATTAAGACAGCTATTTATTAGCATGCAAGGTCATTGATTAATACCATGCTGTAACCCAAAAAAAAGGGTGTGACCAAATCATGTGCTTTGCGACCAACTGAGAAAGTTGGTAGCACCAGTGCTACCAGTGGAAAAGTTAGTCTAGAGCCCTGCTGATACTGACTGATGGAGGAGGACAGAGGACAGGAGGAAGGACTGATACCATAACAAATTTAACTACATGGCAAACTACAGCATTGTTTTGCATTTTGTGTCTTTTGAATAAAAGGCTACTTTTTTCAGTAATATGTTTTCATCATTCAAGTTTTGTTGAAATTATTGTTATAATATTGTATCGTATCGAGATCGTGAACCCAATATCGTGTATCGTATCGTATAGTATCGTGAGCTGAGTGAATCGTCACAACCCTATGACTAACACAATGCAAGATTTATTAGAAAGATGTTATCAGATATATTGTTATTAATTATACACGAGAGCTAGAAATACAATCTTCATCCATATAACATACACACACACACGGCATGAAGGAGCTCCCTCTTAACAAATACCCATCATGGCATGTGAACATAAATGCGAGATAGAGAGAATGACAAGTTATAGAAAGATAGCGAGTTCGGTGGACAACTTGGCAGTTTAATGTGGAAATGAGATGGAAAAGATATTTAGTTTTATGTGTGTAATTTTCCTGTGTGGCCTTCAATTATATGCTGGTTTCCTAAAATGACACCTAAAATTTTATGAACCTCTGGTATAGTAGTATGTCACAAAAAAGTATATAGTATACCATAAAAAGTCATGTTATAATATGCCACAAAAATGTCATAAAAAAGTCATAGTTTAATATGTCACAAAAATGTTATGGCATTAAAATGTCATAGAAAAGTCATAGTATAGTATGCCATAAAAAAGTCATAGTATACAGTAGTATGCCATAATAAAAGTCATAGTATAGTATGCCATATAAAGTTTTAAAATGTTTTAGTTTAGTATGCCATAAAAACTCATACTATAGTATACTATAAAATATTAATAGTATAGTATGCCATAAAAAAGATAAATAGTGCCATGAAAATATTAGTATTTTATGCAAATAAAATAGATTTATAGCGTTGTATGCTATTAAAAAGTCATACTATAGTATGCCATAAAGAACTAAAAAATGCATTTCCCGCCGAAAATGGGTGGGAATGCTGACGGCTTAAATTTATGCAAAGCATTGCTGAAAATGCAGAAATGTGAAATGACTTGCCTAAAAATGTTAAAGCTCAAATGCATTGCAGGGCTCTAGACTGCGACCAAAATGATCGCATATGCAACCTTTTTTTGGGAGTGTGCGAGTTACAGCTCATTAACGAGCTGGCAGCTGACGTTTGTATTTACAGTGAGCGAGTTGACGATAACGTGACGTTAACTATGAGGAGTCAAAACTCCGCCACAGCTCAGATCATGTTACTAATGTTAACCACTTATTTACGTACTTACTCCTCTCTTTGTCCTCTTTGGGTAATAAGACTGCAATGAATGAATGAATTGTGTCTGTACCAACATGCTGCATCTCTCCTCATGACAGGAGCATCTCCAGCAGCTCCTCCAACTTTAGGAGCAGCTACCAGGGCCTGTCCTAACTTTTTGAGGGCCCTTTGCAAAATCTTGTTTTTCGACCAAATGCTATTTTTTTCACAGCAATATAAAATAGATCATTCAAGATTCAAGATGTTTATTGTCACGCCGGTTGTACAGGTACAAACGTGTGAAATACTTTTTGCTGGGAAGCTCCATTAAAATAATAAATTGTATTACATTTACATTACATTTACATTACAATTATAAAAGGAAATACTTTATACAAGGGCATATTAAGAACATATGTATTAAGAGTATATACAGTATAGGATATATTTTTGTGTAAGAATGTGTCGAATGAATTATAGATTTAAAAGTCTGATGGCCTGGGGGAAAAAACTGTTTCTCAGTCTGCTGGTGTGAGTCCTAGGGGTCCTGTATCTTCTACCAGAGGGCAGAAGGGAGAACAGGCTGTTGTGGGGGTGTGTTGTCCTTAATGACCGTCAGGGACTTCCTGAGGCACCACTGTGTGTAAAGCTCCTGCAGGCTGGGCAGCTCGCACCCGGTGATGTGTTGGGCCGAGCGCACCACCCTTTCCAGCGCCTTACGGTCCACGTTGGTGCAGCTGCCGTACCAGGTGGTGAAGCAGCCTGTCAGGAGGCTCTCTATGGTGCCCCGGTAGAAGTCCCTGAAGATTTGTGGTTTCAGTCAGAGAGTCTTGAGTCGCCTCAGGGCGTACAGTCTCTGCTGGGCTTTCGTGACTACAGCGGTGGTGTGGGTGGCCCATGTCAAGTCCTTATGGATGTTGACACCCAGGTATTTAAAGGTGTCCACCCTCTCCACCGCTGTGCCGTTAATGGTGACTGGGGGGTGAGTGCAAACCCCCCTCCTGTAATCCACGATGACCTCCATGGTCTTTGAGATGTTCAGGGAGAGGTGGTTGTTCTGACACCACTGTTCCAGGGTGGTCACCTCCTCCCTGTAAGCCGTCTCGTCGCCATGGGAGATCAACCCCACAACTGCTGTGTCGTCCGCAAACTTCACGATGGTGTTTGAAGCTCTTGTTGCCACACAGTCGTGGGTGTAGAGGGAGTACAGGAGGGGGCTGAGAACACAGCCCTGTGGTGCTCCCGTGCTGAGAGTCAGTGAAGTCGAGGTGAGGTTGTCGATTCTCACCACCTGGGGGCGTCCCGTCAGGAAATCCAGGATCCAGTCACACAGTGGTGTGTTCAGGCCCAGATCCTTAAGCTTACTGACGAGCCTGGAGGGCACTATGGTGTTGAACGCTGAGCTGTAATCCACGAACAGCATCCTCACATAGGTGTCCCTTCCTTCCAGGTGGGAGAGGGCGGTGTGTAGTACTTGGGCGATGGCGTCCTCTGTGCCTCTGTTTGGGCGGTATGCAAATTGTAGGGGGTCGAGTGTGGGGGGAAGCATGGGGCAGATGAGGGATTTAACCAGCTTCTCAAAACACTTGCTGATTATGGGGGTGAGGGCTATGGGGCGCCAGTCGTTTAAGCTGGTTACTTTTTGTTGTTTGGGGATGGGGATGATGGTGGTGGATTTGAAGCAGGTGGGGACAGTCCGGAGAGAGAGCGACAGGTTGAAAATTGTTGTGAAAACCCCCGCCAACTGGTGTGCGCAGGACTTCAGGACGCGTCCAGGAATGCCGCCTGGGCCGGCCACTTTGCGTGGGTTGATACGCAGGAGGGTCCGGCAAACATCAGCCTCTGTGATGGAGAGGGGACGGTCCTGTTCTGCAACAGTCATGGAGGAGGGGTGTGGAGGTGGTGGGCAATCCAGGTTTTCAGCTGAGGTGGGGGTAGAGGGAAGGGGGTTGTCAGTGTTGGATGGTAGTGGTAGTAAGGGGGGGTTCTGATTGTCTGCAGGGGTGGGGGTGGGGCAGGACATGACACAGGGTCTGACAGAGGAGTCAAACCTGGCGTAAAAATGATTGAGTTCGTCTGGGAGGTTGGGTGCTGTGTTTGTGATCTGTTGTCTGGGTCCTTTTAAAGTCTGTCATGGTTTGGAGTCCTTGCTGCAAGTGCCTTGGGTTGTTGGAAGTGAGCTTGGACTCCACCCGTTGTCTGAAGTCTCTCTTTGCCTGTTTGATTACTGTCCTTAAAGAGTAACGTGAATGTTTGTAGTCGTCTGGTGAGCCTGAGGTGAAGGCTGTGTTCCGTGCATTGAGGGCTGCACGGACATCACAGTTTATCCAGGGCTTTTGATTTGGCTTTGTCTATATAGTTTTTGTGGGGACTACGTCCTCCGTGCATGTCCTGATGAAGCTGGTGACTGTGTCTGTGAAGCCACTGATGCTGTCGTTTGCGGTCCTGAACATCCCCCAGTCCACGTGATCAAAACAATCCTGAAGGATGGCGTCTGATTGGTCTGACCAGCCGTGAACGGTCCTGTAGGCGGGGGCTTCACGTTTCAGTCTCTGCCTATAGGCGGGGAGAAGGAGGATAGAGGAGTGATCCGATTTGCTGAAAGGTGGGCGGGGGAGGGCTTTGTAGCCGTTGTGGAAGGGGGTGTAGCAGTGGTCCAGTGTGTTGTCTCCCCGTGTGTTGAAGTCAATGTGTTGATACAGTTTTGGGGAAATGTTCTTCAGATTGGCCCGGTTGAAGTCCCCCACAACAATGAATGCGGTCCTCGGGTGCGCGGTCTCCTGCACGTTAACTGCCCTGTGTAACTCCCAGAGCGCTCTGTCCGTGTCGGCCTGGGGGGGATATAAACACCGGCGATGGTAACTGATGTAAACTCCCTGGGGAGCCAACAAGGCCGACACTGCAGCATGAGGTACTCCAAGTCAGGGGAGCAGAAGGTGCCGATGGTCCTGATGTTCTGTTGGACACACAGAGTCCGGTTAACCATCAGACATACCCCTCCGCCCCTTGTTTTCCCGGAGAGCTCCTGGTCTCTGTCCGCCCGATGGACGGTGAAACCCGGGGGCTCGATGGCGTGGTCCGGTACCTCAGCTGACAGCCAGGTCTCCGTGAGGCAGATAACGTTACAGTTTCTGATGTCCGGCTGGAAACATATCCGCGCCCGCAGCTCGCACAGTTTGTTGTCGAGAGACTGCACGTTTGCCAGTAACATGGTGGGGAGTGGGGGGCGATGAGCGCGCCGTCTCAGCCGAACCAGGACCCCGGCTCGCCGGCCTCTCCTTCTCTGTTGGGACCCGGACTTCGGTCGGACCCCGGCTCGCCTGTCTGTCCTCCTCAGTTCAGGAAAGAGAGTTAGATCCGGAGTGAGGAGGTCCCGGCTGTGGTGAGTGCTCCCCTCTCTGATGTTCAGAAGTGTCTCTCTGTTGTAACTGATCCTGGGGGCTTTTTTATTGTTGTTATTGTTGTTGTTGTTGTTGTTATTGTCACCGTCGTCCATTCTTTGACGTTGCTCTACTTAACTGATACTATAGGGCCTGAAACTATCACGAGACATAAAACTAGCAAAACTTAACAAAATAACATAAAACTGGCCTAAGAATACAAATTAATCTTTTAAAAAAACACAAAAATAACCTAAACAGGTACGGAGCTCATGGCATGTTTCACTGTTCCCCAAAATGAAGCGGCCTATCGCTGATTATTTAAAAAAAACAAATGAGGAGAGAAAGGAGGAAGCTGGTGGTGAGGGAGAGTCTAACAGAGGTGGCGACTCAGACACCAACGATGATGAATGTGCAACAGGCACGGAGAGACTGGATGACAGACAAGTGAAGAAACAGAAGTACCACTTTCAGCCACAATGGCTAACACAGTACCTGTGGTTACGTTACCAGGGGAACACTGTGCTGTGTGTTTATTGTAGGCAATGTGGTCCATCCGTTGCAGGCAACTCTAAACTTGTTAGTTAAAATATTTTGCAAATATCAAGTTTCGAGGCATTGTCAATGTTTCACTGGGGTATGTAAATTAAGACAACTATTTATTGGCATGCATGGTCCTTGATTAATACCATGCTCTAACCGAAAAAAAGGGTGTGACCAAATCATGTGCTGTGCGATCAACTGAGAAAGTTGATAGCACCAGTGCTACCAGTGGAAAAGTTAGTAGATGAAGATGAAATGTACAACTGGCAGAGTTGGAAGCTGAACTGCATTACCTAAAGAAGCTAAGAGCTTAAATACATTGTTAGAAAAGCTGGAAGCTAAACTGTAATACTGTGAAAAGTGGTCAATTTAAATTTTCCTGAATAGGCGGAAAGAAGAAATGCTTTGTATGTATATCAGACAGATGAACGAGAGAGAGAGAGAGAGAGAGAGAGAGAGAGAGAGAGAGAGGTGCTTGGACAGAAATAGTATTTTCACTGAATTAACCTTTAAAATCTATAAGTTTTTACACAGAAAGTGGTATTTGGGTGGAAGGTAGCAGTAGTAGTTGTAGTAATAACAGTAGTAGTAGTAGCAGAAAGAGCATGAGTAGTAGTAGTAGTAGAGTCAGTAGGAACAGCAGCAGGAGCAGTATTAATAGTAACAGTAGTGGTAGCAGTAACATCTCTGGTAGTAGCAGTAACAGTAACCGTAATAGTAGTAGTAGTAGCAGAAGCAGCAGCTGTAGTAGTAGCAGAAGGAGCTGTAGTAGTAGTAGCAGAAGGAGCAGCAGCTGTAGTAGCAGAAGGAGCAGTAGTAGTAGCAGAAGCATTAGTAATAGTTGTAGTAGTAGTAGCAGCAGCTAGAACTTTTAAAACTAAGTCGTTAAACAAAATATAATAGTTACTCTATAGAGATTTTATTTTGAAAAAAAACTTGTCCTGAGTTCCCTGGTGTGTGTGTGTGTGTGTGTGTGTGTGTGTGTGTGTGTGTGTGTGTGTGTGTGTGTGTGTGTGTGTGTGTGTGTGTGTGTGTGTGTGTGTGTGTGTGTGTGTGTGTGTGTGTGTGTGTGTGTGTGTGTGTGTGTCAGAGAGACAGGTACTTTTAAATCAGAGAGGCAGAGACTGATAGTAACTAGATAGGCTTAGAGGAAATTAAACTTTTACAGTATAAAAAGAGCTTAAGAGCAATGCACCAATCAGAGACTGATGGATCGCTAATCAGCCAATCAGAAACTGATGGAGCTCCAATCAGAAACACCTGTTTGTGTCTGAAAGTGCTGAATCATGGTTGGGAATGACTGGCGAAAACACAGAGAAGGTAATACCTGAAAAAGACCCCCTCAGTTAAAAACTATACATTGTATTGCTGAAATATCTTCAGTTTGAGCACCTCAACACTTTGATGAAGATGTAGACGTGTCATTTGTGTGGATAAAGTTAAAAATGACTGAGAACTGGCAGTTTAAAAAGTCTCCACAGTTGAGTTTTTGTTCAAGACTTTTAGAGGTGAATTAACATTGCAGCGGATGAGAGAGAGGAAGGGATCTCTTGGTGCTTTGAAGGAGATAATTCCCAAACTGACTGATGTCACGTGCTCTAGCTTTTAACGATCCACACAATACACACCCATTATAAAATCTGAAATGGTTCTGAAAATTTAATAAAACGTAAACTGTGATAAATGAAAAACTGTAAAAGTTATCAAAAATCTGAATCATAGCCTAATAGTTCAAAGACTTGTAACCCGTTTAAATGAAGTCTGTAGCTGAAAGTATGCAGAAGCAGTAGCATTTCAAAGTGGAGAAGGTTTAAGATGATTTGAAGATTTTCTCCATTGAGTTACATTGTAAAACAAATGTGGAAAAAGCTTAATATTTTAAAAAGTATAAATGGTTGAAACAAGTCAAGATATAGCACTAATGTCCTTAAAGAGCTGAATATTTTGATAGTTGAACGGTTTCTGTAGCTGAAAGTATGCAGGACTAGTTAAAGGCCAAAAAAATGTATGGAAGAAATAGTTGAAGTTGATTAAAGATTCGAAGAACAATACTGGGAATGCTGAATCAGCATTCCCACAATAAAGATTCGAAGAACAACACTGGGAATGCTGAATCAGCATTCCCGCAAATATTAGTATAGTGTGCCATAAAAAAGATTAATAGTATAGTATGCCATAAACATGTTATGGCATAGTATGGCATTAAAATGTCATAGGAAAGTCATAGTATAGTATGCCATAAAAAAGTGTTGTAAAGAAATCATAATATGTCATTAAATAGTCATAATGTCATAGTATAATATGCCATAAAAGTTATACTATAGTATTCCATGAAATATTAATAGTATAGTATGTCGTAAAAATTGTCCTAAAAAGTCATAGTATATATTGCCATAAAAAATAAATTGTATAGTATACCATAAATATATCTTATATATAGTATGTCATAAAAATGCCATAGTATAGTATGCCATTAAAAAGATTAATAGTTTAGTATGTCATTAAAAAGTGTCATAAAAAAGTCATATTAAAATATGCCATAAAAAATGTCATAAAATGGTGTCATAAAATGTCATAGTATGATATGCCATCAAAAAGTATGTCATAACAGTATTAATAGTATAGTATGCCATAAATCTAGTATGTCATATGTGTCATATGCCATAAAAAGTGTCATTAAAAAATAATAATATACTATGTCCAAATAAAGTCATAGTATTGAATGATTAACAGTATGTAAATACTGTGTTGTCTGTGTACAAGTGTGTATTGATATTGTGTGTGTGTGTGTGTGTGTGTGTGTGTGCTTTTGCTGCAGGTGACATGTATGAGGTGGGAGCAGAGAGCGGCCGGTACTACTGCCTCAATGTTCCTCTCAGAGACGGCATCGATGACCAGAGTGAGTTCACTTGCACTAATTTCATTATTGAAATGTAACACCTACTGTATAAAATAACACATTAAGATTAAGATTCATACTGCTGTGAACTTCATCATGTGAGCCACGGCCAACATCTGTGTTTGTGTTTTTCAGGCTACAGGCAGCTGTTCCAGCCGGTTATTAAACAGGTGGTGGATTTCTACCAGCCCACCTGCATTGTCCTACAGGTCAGCCTGTAACTCTGAATTTTTTAATGCAGGATACATCTGTTTAATTAACACTTGTCATCTCAGCTAATGGATCATGGATCATTTAGTCTGTGTGTGAGAAAATGACAGATGTTTCAGTGTGATCAGGGCCAGATAAAGTAAATGTTTCCCGTTATCAGATTAAAAGGCAGCATGTAATTGTAGGATGATTGGCACATTTAAAGTCTGTGTGTTATTCTCCTTCCAGTGTGGAGCAGATTCTCTGGGCTGCGACAGACTGGGCTGCTTCAACCTCAGTATACGAGGACATGGGTGAGACAGACTTATTTTAAATCCTAGATAAAGTGAAAGTGAAACACTGTCAACCGGCTCCTGGTTTTGATCAGTGGCCTTTATCAAAAAGCAAGTTCAATTTAGTCTTGCTCTCTTGGGGTTACCTGGCTTCATTGAGTCTGAGACTGGTGATCCTGGATAACCAGTATCATGAGTTGGCTCTCAACTCTGGGGTTTTTCAATCAATCCAAGAACCGGTCCATGTAAGAAAGGCAGAGTTTTTACTTACAGTACAAGCAACATCATCAGAACCATTAATGAAGTACTGACAATGAAATAAAATGAAACGGTGATAAACCCGTGGGGAAATTGGGTTAAAGCGACAGCAAAATGTGATATTCAACTAGAAAAGGCATTTCCTGCTGAAAATGCGTGGGAATGCTGACAGCTGAAATTTATTGCAAAGCATTGCTGATTTGGCAGTAACAGGTTTGGTTATTAGCAAATTAATTAATAAATAATAATAGAATTATTAATATTAATAAAGATTATCAATAAACATTAATAATAAACGGGGCACCCCCCTGGAATCAGGGACCAATAACCAAAACATTAATATAGTCTCATTATATATGCTAAACTATCAATTTGGAACGTTGATTAATAATTAAATTAATAACTATAACCAAAATAGATAGTAAAGGTTGAAGGATATCGGAGTTTTTGACACAGCAGAGGTTGGCATTATTCACTCTTGTACAACATTAAAGAGACCAGCATGTATATTCCACAAACATTTATTTACAAGATAATAAAGGTTTAAAACACAATATAAATCTAACTAAATAACTAAACTAAACAAACCAAACCAAGTGTGTAAGCGTGCGTGCGTGCGTGCGATTGGCTAATGTGAATCAGCTGTCTAGTAGCAATCAAACGTTGCCGTGGCGATCTCCACTGCACCCTCAGAGAGACAGTTTATAATAGGAGTTAACCAGAGACATACATGTCATAAAAGTGTCTCTCAGACAAAAAACGTGAGTCCAATCGGCATAATAATGTCATCATCAGAGAGAAGCGTCTCTGCCGAACGCATTGATGTCGTTTTTTTTGTGTGTGGACTCAAAAATGGGATCCTAGAGACAAATGTGTAAGTCCGACTGATTCCATAGCTACACGACTGCGACCGGCACAAAATTTCCTACAATTTGATGAAAAAATTATCTATGAAGAGTGATAATTGTGGGCTACGGAGCAATTTGTTCGGAAAATTTTCAAAAGATTTCAAAGCTTTCCCGCACTCTAACGATGATGTCTCACACTCAAGCCCTTAACGACCCACGCAATACACACCCATTATAAAATCTGAAATGGTCTGAAAATTTCATAAAACGTAAACTGGGATAAATGAAAAACTGTAAAAGTTATCAAAAAGCTGAATCATAGCTTAATAGTTCAAAGACTTGTAACCCGTTTAAAGTTTAAATGAAGTCTGTAGCTGAAAGTATGCGGAAGCAGTAGCATTTCAAAGTGGAGTAGGTTTAAGAGGATTTGAAGAGTTTCTCCATTGAGTTACATTGTAAAAAAAAATGGGGAAAAAGCTTAATATTTTAAAAAGTATAAATAGTTGAAACAAGTCAAGATATAGCACTAATGTCCTTAAAGAGCTGAATATTTTGATAGTTGAATGGTTTCTGAATCTGAAAGTATGCACGACTAGTTAAAGGCCAAAAAACGTACGGAAGAAATAGTTGAAGTTGAATAAACCTTAGAAGAACAATACTGAATGCTGAATCAGCATTCCCACAAGTATAAACAATACAGTGCAATCACATAACTAGAATAAAAGAAAAAGAATCTGAAGTTGTAGAAACACTATAAATAAATTCCAAATATTAAAAGTAAGGCTTAGGCTATGCATAAGTGCAGGAATTATTATGTGTCTTTAGTATAGTGTGAGTATTTTTTATTTTTTTTCTGACGATGAACAAACTATTATGAATATGTGATGCACATAATAAAGTTAACATTAATGCAGAGACTGTTTCTGCTGTTTGAAATGTTGCATTTTTACAATCATGGGAGGTCCTTAATGGTGTGCAGATTATTTTTCTAATAGAAAAAACAAAGGGTAAATGTTTTATTTCCAATTATCATCCCAAACTGGCCTCATGGGATTCTGAGCTGTGTAAAAGCATTGACACAGTAAGGAGTGCCTTCTGGAATGAAAGAAACTGCAGCTATAATCGTCATTATGTATTTAGTGTATTTATACTTCTGTTTGTTAAAAGCTCTGTTTTAAAGAGGAACTATTATGCTCTTTTCCTGGTTCATACTATTACTAAAACATGTTTACATGCTTTAATGTTTAAAAAATGCTTTATTTTCTCAAACCGGCTGCCCTGCAGCACCACTTTTGAAAGTCTGTTCTGATTGGTCAGCTGGCCCTCTCTGTTGTGATTGGTCAACTGAACCAAACTCTTCAGATACCGCTCCAGCTCCGCTTTAACCAGCTTTGCCTGCCAAACTAGCTGCTAGGCAGGTATTATGAAAGTGTGTTACTTGGTGACATCACCACGTTACGGAAGAAAAGGCAGGACTTGAAGCAAGGTGTTTCAGGCAGTTCAGGAGCAGTGTTTCTGTGGGGGAGAGGAACTCCCTTTGGCGTGGACTTTGGGCTTTGTAGCTTTGCAGACCTTTTACATACACAAGAAACTATATAGCACACCTAAAGGAAAGGGAAAGGCAAAATAGGCCCTCTTTAAAATCAGAGTTGAAATTCTATTGCTCTTTATTATTTGTAACTTTATTGTAAACTCTTGTTTATGTAGGGATCTGGTAAGACTAAACTGAGTCATTATTCCCACCGGATCTGATTGGTCAGTAGCAGGGCTGTTGGCAGGCTTTGATCTAATTCATGGCTAACCTGCTCTCTAGGGGTGTAACGATTCATCTACTGCATCGATGTATCGATTTATATTCCTACGATCCAACTACATCGATAGGTACTCAGCAAGTTGTCCTTCACGGGAGACGTATATCAATATAAAAACGATCTGAAACGCAAAGATCTATTGTATGGATACTAAGAATTTGCACCTTGTATTTAAGGACGACAAACGTTATATGAAAGTGTTTTTTAGCTCTTTTATTATTGAAGAAATGTAAACGTTACTCCGGTTCACTCTCCAGACATGCACAGCTTGCCAGCTCTGCCCTCTGCAGCGCGACTCCTCGCCCTCTCACCCGGTAACGGCGTGGAGGGAGATGGGCACCGGTCTGCATGAGCTGCTGGTGCTGCGGTGCCGAGGAGCCGGTCAACGGAGTTTGATTTTGGGGGCATTGCATGAGCAGGCGCTATCAATCCACTTGACGAGGGCGGCTTCATCCACAGGAGCTTTCCCTGTGCGCTGTCGTTTTTTCATTCAGAGAAAAGGACTTTCCTTTCCCCGTCATGATATCTACGTGCATGCAGCATCATTCTCACGTATCCAGCTGGAGAGCAGACGGTCCGCGAGGCGAATTATCACGACGGGAGTAAAGTAAATAAACAAAACAGAAAATAGTAAAATATAGTACAATGTTTTTCCAGATGTTTTCATGTGTGAAAAGAGCCCAAATGAACCCTGTAGGTGGACTACTGGATTACTATCAGCAGATTAGTTAAACAGCGTTTGTAGGAATGATTCTGTCCCAAGCTTTTTGATCCCTATCAGCGGTTTGATCCCTATTAGCGGTTGATCTCTGTATTATTGATCTACCGTTTATATTGAAAATAAGGAGAGAAGCAGCAGGTTAAACCACTATTCATTTAACTTGAATAGAAGTTGGTTTATTATATGTAGTGTTAAATATTGCACTGCCTTGTATCTTGAGAACTGAATCAGCAGGTCCTGAAGTTGCACTTTTTATTATTTTCTAATAAAAGCTGTATGTATTTGCCATTAATCGTTGTTTACTTGTTTATAACCATAATTAATTTATCCCTGATTCCCTCACAAGAAAAACTTTGAGGAATCCTGACCTGCTCTGTCCAGTATCACATATTTATTTCACAGTCACACTGATTGAATCTTTGGCAAAAAAAGTTACTGAATCCATTTCAAATCATTGAATCGTATCGTATCGTATTGCTCTAGATGACTAAATATCGTCTTGAATCGTATCGGAACCATGGAAATTGTCTTGTATCGTATCGTAAAACGTATGGTTACAGCCGTACTGCTCTAGTGATCTACCACGGTTAAAAGTGAGCCAGTTTGGTGATACTGGAAACCCAGAGTTAAGCCCAACGATAGCTGGCTAATCCACTAATCTCACTTGGTGGTACAGACCCGACCCAGCTCAAACCATAATCATTCCTCTTTTCTTCTCTCTCTCATTAACAGCATGTGATAGATTCATCTCAGCTATTAGTATGTATTATGTGACGTGTTATAAACACTGAAGTGATTCGACTCCTTTTGACACTTACAGTGCCAATACATTACATTTAGGTATTGTGTAGAGTTTAACATAGTAATAATGATGGGCATTTTTTACCGTGTACGTGTGTTAATGTGTGCATGCTTTGTTCTCTGTCTTTCAGTGAGTGTGTGGAGTTTGTAAAGAGTTTCAAGATTCCTCTGTTGGTGCTGGGAGGAGGAGGGTACACAGTGAGGAACGTGGCCCGCTGCTGGTGAGTTTGGTTCTTTACACAAAATATGGTGTTATGGAGGTTACATGTTCTGAGTTCAGCCATGATGTGGGTTTTTTGTTTTGTTCTGTTGTAGGACCTTTGAGACATCTCTGTTATTGGATGAATCCATCAGTGATGAGCTGCCTTATAGCGGTGAGTTCACCACATATACTAAATCTCAAGCCTTCACTTATTAGGATTATGTACCTACACTGCACCTCAGTGCATTTTTGTTTTCTTGTTGCCCAAAACGGCTTCAGTATCAGAGTCCTGTTATGTTTTTGTGGGGTAGAGATTAATATTGAGCATTTTCATCCTTTAGCGCCATCTGTTGGAAATGATTTGAATATACATCAGAGTACATGCTTTTTGAAGGAGTGAGAATTCAATAGAAATAGAGATAATTTTTATTATACCCCGCGACGACGTAGTTGGGGGTATATAGTGCTTTGCGTGTCCATCTGTCTGTCAACCATCATACCAAATTTGAAGACGGACAGTGTGGTCTAGTTTTGTCTTGGGGGTTAGAAGTCCAGGATGCCCAAAATGTTTGAAATTTTTCTAAAAGGGCAAAACCTTTGGCTCTACTTTAGTAGGGGTCAAGCAGTGAACGGGGGTAGGTGAGCCATGCTCACTTTTGCCTTGTTTACATACAGTTTAAACAGAAAACCTCCCTGAATTCTGTCTGTCCTCCTCCTCCTCTTGTTTCTGTCCTCCGCAGAGTATTTTGAGTACTTTGCTCCAGACTTCACACTGCATCCTGATGTCAGCACCAGGATAGAAAACCAGAACTCCAGACAGGTGAAATGTCCTCCCACCAGACTAATTAGTGTTACAGTGTTATAATAGTGTAGTGTGTCTGCAGGACCTGAGAAAGCATGGCCAGCTCTAGCCCTTTTGGTGCCTAAGGCAAAATTCGGATTTGGAGCTCCGATATTGTTGGCTTAAAAGTGTTAAGTCAGTTTCACTACAACGAGAGTTACAGAGGTGAAAAGTGTATTTCTTTCTTTCTTTATTCATTTGTTACCTCAATGTAGAAAATGAGGAAGGGCACCCACTGGCATTTTTTATTTCTTCTTTTCTTTTTTGTTCTTTTAGAGGGCGACCAGTGCCCCCCAGAAGGTGACGCCCTAGCCGACCGCCTATAGCCTATGCCTTAAGCCGGCCCTGTGAGAAAGTGTTGAGATGCATTACCTATATTTAAAGTGCTTTAACAATGCTTAAAGGGACAGTGAACCCCAAAATCAAAAAAATCATATTTCCTCTTACCTGTAGTGCTATTTATCAATCTAGATTGTTTTGGTGTGAGTTGCTGAAGATTGGAGATATTAGGCGAACTACACCCGCAAACCGTTTCACCACGCAGAAGGAAGGGTACATCTACTCATGGACGAGAAGGTCGCGCTCCTGACAGCACGAGATGTAAACATTAGTGACGTCCTCCCTGGCTGAGCTGTAACGTTAGCTAGCTCAGTGGTGCTAGGTGAGCTGACAGTATCAGACCAATGGATAATCTTAAGTAAAATGTATTTTTTGGCACTTTGAGCACCATAAACTGAGTGTCATCTAGTTCCATTATATTGGAGAGAAGACAAATATCTCTATGGCCGATATCTCCAACTCTCGCTAACTCACATCAAAACTATCTAGATCGATAAATAGCACTACAAGTAAGAGGAAATATGTGTATTTTAGATTTTGAGGTGAACTGCACCACAGCCCGTAAATGGTATTCCCTTCTTCCAAATGTTGTTTGTTGAGGAAATAATCCACTGAGCAGTCTGTCTAAATGTGTACATGTTGTCGCAGTACTTGGAGCAGATCCGTCAGACGGTGTTCGAGAACTTGAAGATGTTAAACCACGCACCCAGCGTTCAGATCCACGACGTTCCCTCCGACATGCTGAGCTACGAACGCACTGACGAGCCCGACCCTGACGAGAGGGGGGGCGAGGAAAACTACACCAGGTCGGTACACCTGCATGGGGCTAAAATGAGTACAACACGTTTTACCCCTTACCATTCCGCCCTCTTCTTTTACAGGGGTAGGGGTGAAGGATAGGGGATGTTCAGGGGTAGTTAAATAGTCAACAGTACATGTAACAGAGAAGTGGAAATTAACGAATTCATTAATTTAAATAAATTGTGAAAGTGTATAAAGGTTTAAAACATGATGATAGAAGTATATGATGGCCATTCCCATGCTCTTCTTATGTCTCATAAGTTGTTGGAGCAATATTTGGGTTGATACCATTTGTTACACAGATTTGGTGCTAAATTGAACCATTAATACCACTTTGAGAATTGATAAAAAATGATCAATAATCCCTCCAAAATACCACATTATGACACCAAGACCTTGAGGAACACCATAGAAAAAAACATGCTGTGATTTGGTTTCAAACACTTTTGACATTTGGAGATTTCTGCAAGAATTAGTCTTTTCAGTAATTGGATGGTGAGCTTTTCTGTTCTGGAAACTGCTCAGAAACCCCTTTATTCTGAAGTCTGATCCATCCATCCTCTGAATGCTCTAGGTCTCTAGTTTGATCCATCCATCCTCTGAATGCTCTAGGTCTCTAGTTTGATTCATCCATCCTCTGAATGCTCTAGGTCTCTAGTCTGATCCATCCATCCTCTGAATGCTCTAGGTCTCTAGTTTGTGGCTGTAAAGTATCATGAGGCTGTGATTATCCTAGAGGTCACCACAGGTCATTTTATACAGTGAGGTCAAGTTTAAAAAAAATGGTCTCACTACAATAAAATTGTTACTATGGGGACTAACATCATCACACATGAATATAGTTGGGCTGATTGGATCAGCTGGTCTCAGCTTTACAGAGACACGTAAGTTATGTATTTCCAAGACTGTCTAGGGACCCCAGTATGCAGAAATATTCAAATACATCATTTTTGAATAGGCGAAAATAACACATTTGCTGCATGTTTTTTGTCCAAAACTAGATGTGATCATCATTTTTTTCAGTTACATAGCTTGAGGTCAGAGGTCAAGGGAACCCTTTGAAATTGGCCCGTTTCTCCTCGCCAAAATTTAGCGCAAGTTAGTAGCGTTATTTTGCGTTCTTTCCAACAAGTTAGCATGACATGATTCCTTAGGTTTTTTAGTTTCATATGATACCATATACATCACCCGTAATTTCACTCTACCTTGAAAACTGGGCTCGCTACAACCTCTGAAAGACAGAATAGCGGCCAGGCCTGCCAGTGGGCCGTCAGAGTGTTAAGGGGTTAATTAAAATATTTTGACTGCATTACCGCTCTCTTAAATATTTTAAATCTTCAAAACTTCTTGTACCTAACTGGCTGTTATAATAATGTCACTTCCTCAGGCCGGAGGCCGCCAATGAGTTCTACGATGGTGACCACGACAACGACAAAGAGAGTGATGTAGAAATTTGACCAAAGAGGATGAAAGGAGTGGAGCTTTTTCTTTGCAGCATTCGGTTTCATCGTCTCCAAACATCACATCATCACTGCAGATTTAACAGAAAATCAAACATTTCTGGAAGGACTGAAAAGACTCCCAAGCTCTGCTCTTTTACTCAGTAGGTTCTTTTTCTAAAAGTCCTCATTCAGCTGCCTTTCACACTGACATGGTTGTTCCACCACTGTAACTCACATGAACAGACGTGATGTCAGCACCGGAGCCTTGTACATAATATCAGTGAGTACACCTCTACACACAGCAGTATTCCAATTTTTTATTTTATTTCACAAATATTGTGAGCCCAAATTACACATACTTTAGTAATACTGTACACTCAAACATACATACAGTGTAATGTAAAAGATTACAGATGTGATGTTCCTTATTGTTTTGAATTTATAAAGAAACAGCATATTTTCTATATGTGCACATGAAGTCATACATCCAGATTTTGATCATTCTTTTTCTTTAATTTTTTTTTTTTTTTTTTTTACTTGTTATCTTGTTTGCGTTATTTTGATGTAATTGACTTTTGAAAGAAGAAAATTTAATCTGCAACAAATTTTCCAAGTATTTTAATCAACTGAATTGAACTTGTAAGCAGCAATTTGTTTGGATTTAGGACACAGCCTAATCAATGTATGTTTTCCCACACCTGAAGTAGACTAAAGAACAATGTTTTGCGCATTACAAATGTTAACCCCCTGAGATTTAAGAGCAGTTAATTTGGAGGCCTGTGTGACAGAGTTCAGTGTACATGTGAAGGCACTCGTTGAAAAAACACTTAAAAATCACCCACCGGGTGTCATGGAAAGACGCGAGGAGTTATTTCATCTTACAAGACATGCGAGAAGCTGTTCGAGTGCCTGCTATGATACATTAGTTACACATTAGCCAGTTCAGATTTTTAAAACCACGCTTTAACTGTTTTAGACCGAATCAACCACTATTTTAGTTCCTCACTTTTCTTATTTTACAGTCCCCGTGTAGCTGAATTCTGTTTAAATCCTCCCAGCATTATTCATGTGCCTTACAGCTCTGACAAGTCAAGAATTGGTGTAGAGCTGGGCACTTTCATATCAACTTCCCATCTAACTCGACATTAATTTGAATTTCTTCAAGGGAACATCTGTAAATGAGGCAACTGGACTTGAGCTGATCCATTATTCTCCTGTCTTTTCATTCCTTTCTCTTTTCTCCTGGATTCTCTGCTCATACACGTATAAATGTATGAACTGTGAGTGTGTTCATAATGTAGAAGAGGACAACTGTAGTGATGACTGGTAGTTTTGTTGTAAACATTTTGTACTGAAGCAGGAAGTTGGTTCAGTGATCAGAGTGCTGACTTTCACTGAACTTCACTGTGCAACTTAATTAAAACGGGCTCATTACTAACGCTTTACTAAAGTGTATTTTAGTGGTAATAAAACTGTTTATATTCACAGTAGATATATGTTCTACCATCTGCCACCTCCAGACCTCTTTTAGCCTGAAACAGGGTTTGTGATTTTTGATATTGTCTACTTTTTAATAAAAATAAATTGAATCCAATGCACGTAATATGAAAGTATTTTAAAGCCAGATCTTCATCAGCAGGTTTTGAACAACACCACCAGAGGGCAACAAGGTGGCAATGATAGTGAAAGTTATTTTGGCCGTGTTCAGACCTGGCATTAAAATCATAGTATATAGTATGTTGAAAAAACTTTCTGAGCATGTTAAGGCCCTCAAAAATGCGATTAATTTGAAGATATATAATGATTAAAGCTGCAAGCAGCGTTCAACGGGCCCTCACCCCTTTGCCCATGTCGGGGTATCTGCTGTGCATTTCCATGAAAGTTGGACACTGCACACAACAGTTAGAGGGTATTTTCTACGTGGAGCGCGAGGCGCTAAAGACTTATAAAACATGTCAAGTTTAGGGCGGATTGGACAATGTGTAGTCAACTTACAACAACTTCCTGTTTCCTGTAGATGACGCTATGACTATCACTCATAATGGTACATATACAGCTCTGAAAAAAATTAAGAGACCACTTCAAAATTATCAGTTTCTCTGGTTTTACTATTTACTGGTATGTGTTTGAGTAAAATGAACATTTTTGTTTTATTCTATAAACTACTGAAAATATTTCTCCCAAATTTCAAATAAAATTAAAGCTGCGAGCAGCGATGAATGGGCCCTCAGCCCCCACGGGCACGCCTGGGGAACGCGCACGTCGGGAAACCTGCTGTCATGTCAGTCGGAAACTGCACGCAGGCCGGGACTCTTATAAAATCAACAAAAAAAAAAGTCATGTCGAAAATCATTAAAAGAAAGTCATGTCGAAAATCCAAAATACAAGTCGTGGAAAATAATAAAAAAGCGATGTCAAAAATAAACAAAAAAGTCATGCCACGGCATGTCGAAAATCATTAAAAGAAAGTCATGTCGAAAATCATAAAAAAACTCATGCCACGGCATGTCGAAAATCATTAAAAACAGTTATGTCAAAAACAATTAAAAAGTGATCATTAAAAGAAAGTCATGTCGAAAATAATAAAAAAGTCATGCCGTCGAAATGTCGAAAATCATAAAATTCAAGTCAAGTCAAAAACATAAAAAGTCATGCCGTCGAAATGTCGAAAATCATGTAATAGAAGTCATGTCAAAAACAAATAAAAAGTCATGCTGCAGCATGTCGAAAATCATGAAATAGAAGTCATGTCAAAAACAAATAAAAAGTCATGCTGCAGCATGTCGAAAATCATAAAATACAAGTCATGTCAAAAACAAATAAAAAGTCATGATAAAAACAAATGTCATGCATGTCGAAAATCATAAATAAAAGTCATGTCAAAAACAAATAAAAAGTCATAATGCAGCATGTTGAAAGTCATATCGAAAATCAAAAAACTCATGTCGAAAATCATTAAAAGAAAGTAATGTAAAAAACAAAGTCATGCTGCGTCATGTCGAAAATCATAAAAAAAAAAAATTCATGGCAAAAACAAAAAGTCATGCCGCGGCATGTCGAAAATCCTAAAAAAGAAAGTCATGTCGAAAATCCTAAAAAATTCATGATAAAAACAAATAAAAAAAGTCATGCATGTCGAAAATCATAAAAAAAAATTCATGGCAAAAACAAATAAAAAGTCATGCCGTCGAAATGTCGAAAATCATAAAATAGAAGTCATGTCGAAAATAATAAAGTCAGGCTTCGGCATGTCAAAAAAAAAAAAAGTCATGTGAAAAACAAATAAAAAGTCATGCCGTCGAAATGTCAAATCATAAAATACAATTCATGTCAAAAATAAAGAAAAAGTCATGCCGTCGAAATATCGAAAATCCTAAAAAAAGTCATGTCGAAAATCCTAAAAAATTCATGATAAAAACAAATAAAAAGTCATGCATGTCGAAAATCATAAAAAAAGTCATGTCGAAACTCAAAAGAAAGTTATGTAAAAAACAAAAAGTCATGCCGCAGCATGTCGAAAATCAATGAAAAAAAAGTCTTGTTGAAAATCATAAAAGTCATGCCACGGCATGTCAAAAATCTTTAAAAGAAAGTCATGTTTTTAAAATAAAAGTCGTGTCAAAAACAAAAAAAAAGTCATGCCGCAGCATGCCGGAAATCATAAAAAAAAGCAATGTCAAAATCAAATAAAAAGTCATGCGGCATGTTGAAAATCACTAAAAGAAAGTCATGTCGAAAATCATAAAAAACACATGCCAAGGCATGTCGAAAATCATGAAATAGAAGTCATGTCAAAAACAAATAAAAAGTCATGCTGCAGCATGTCGAAAATCATAAAATACAAGTCATGTCAAAAACAAATAAAAAGTCATGCCGCGGCATGTCGAAAATCATAAAAAAAAATGAATGGCAAAAACAAATAAAGAGTCATGCCGTGGCATGTCGAAAATCATAAAAAAGAGTCATGTCAAAAATCATTAAAAGAAAGTCATGTCGAAAATCATAAAAGTCATGCCACGGCATGTCAAAAATCTTTAAAAGAAAGTCATGTTTTTAAAATAATAAAAGTAATGTCAAAAAAAAAAAAAATCATTCCACGGCATGTTGAAAATCATTAAAAGAAAGTCATGTCGAAAATCATAAAAGTCATGCCACAGCATGTCAAAAATCTTTAAAAGAAAGTCATGTTTTTAAAATAATAAAAGTCATGTCAAAAACAAAAAAAAGTCATGCCGCATCATGCCGAAAATCATAAAAAAAAGCAATGTCAAAATCAAATAAAAAGTCATAATGCGGCATGTTGAAAATCATTAAAAGAAAGTCATGTCGAAAAATAATAAAAAAAACAAGTCATTTCAAAAACAAATAAAAAGTCATGCCGTGGCATGTCAAAAATCATAAAATACAAGTCATGTCAAAAACAAATAAAAAGTCATGCCGCGGCATCTCAAAAATCATAAAATACAAGTCATGTCAAAACAAATAAAAAGTCATGCTGCAGCATGTCGAAAATCAAAAATACAAGTCGTGGAAAATAATAAAAAATTCATGATAAAAACAAATAAAAAGTCATGCTGCAGCATGTCGAAAATCAAAAATACAAGTCGTGGAAAATAATAAAAAATTCATGATAAAAACAAATAAAAAGTCATGCCGCGGCATGTCGAAAATCATAAAAAAAGTCATGTCAAATACAAATAAAAAGTCATGCATGTCGAAAATCATTAAAAGAAAGTAATTTCGAAAATCATTAAAAGAAAGTCATGTAAAAGACATAAAAAGTCATGCCGCGTCATGTCGAAAATCATTAAAAGAAAGTCATGTCGAAAATAATAAAAAAGTCATGCTTCGGCGTGTCTCAAAAAAAAAAGTCATGTCGAAAATCATAAACTACATGTCATGTCAAAAACAAATAAAAAGTCATGCCGTCGAAATGTCGAAAATCATAAAAAAAAGTAATGTCAAAATCAAATAAAAAGTCATGCCGCGGCATGTTGAAAATCATTAAAAGAAAGTCATGTCGAAAATCATAAAAAGTCATGTCAAAAACAAAAAAAAAAGTCATTCCATGGCATGTTGAAAATCATTAAAAGAACGCCATGTCGAAAATCATAAAAGTCATGCCACGGCATGTCAAAAATCTTTAAAAGAAAGTCATGTTTTTAAAATAATAAAAGTAATGTCAAAAAAAAAAATCATTCCACGGCATGTTGAAAATCATTAAAAGAAAGTCATGTCGAAAATCATAAAAGTCATGCCACGGCATGTCAAAAATCTTTAAAAGAAAGTCATGTTTTTAAAATAATAAAAGTCATGTCAAAAACAAAAAAAAAGTCATGCCGCATCATGCCGAAAATCATAAAAAAAAGCAATGTCAAAATCAAATAAAAAGTCATAATGCGGCATGTTGAAAATCATTAAAAGAAAGTCATGTCGAAAAATAATAAAAAAACAAGTCATTTCAAAAACAAATAAAAAGTCATGCCACGGCATGTCGAAAATCATAAAATACAAGTCATGTCAAAAACAAATAAAAAGTCATGCTGCAGCATGTCGAAAATCAAAAATACAAGTCGTGGAAAATAATAAAAAATTCATGATAAAAACAAATAAAAAGTCATGCATGTCGAAAATCATTAAAAGAAAGTAATTTCGAAAATCATTAAAAGAAAGTCATGTAAAAGACATAAAAAGTCATGCCGCGTCATGTCGAAAATCATTAAAAGAAAGTCATGTCGAAAATAATAAAAAAGTCATGCTTCGGCGTGTCTCAAAAAAAAAGTCATGTCGAAAATCATAAACTACAAGTCATGTCAAAAACAAATAAAAAGTCATGCTGTCGAAATGTCGAAATTCATAAAATACAAGTTATGTCAAAAACGAATAAAAAGTCGTGCCGCGGCATGTTGAAAATAAAAAAAAAATAGTCATGTCAAAAACAAATAAAAAGACATGCCGTCGAAATGTCGAAAATCATAAAAAAAAGTAATGTCAAAATCAAATAAAAAGTCATGCCGCGGCATGTTGAAAATCATTAAAAGAAAGTCATGTCGAAAATCATAAAAAGTCATGTCAAAAACAAAAAAAAGTCATTCCATGGCATGTTGAAAATTATTAAAAGAACGTCATGTTGAAAATCATAAAAGTCATGCCACGGCATGTCAAAAATCTTTAAAAGAAAGTCATGTTTTTAAAATAATAAAAGTAATGTCAAAAACAAAAAAAAGTCATGCCGCATCATGCCGAAAATCATAAAAAAAAGCAATGTCAAAATCAAATAAAAAGTCATAATGCGGCATGTTGAAAATCATTAAAAGAAAGTCATGTCGAAAAATAATAAAAAAACAAGTCATTTCAAAAACAAATAAAAAGTCATGCCGCGGCATGTCGAAAATCATAAAATACAAGTCATGTCAAAAACAAATAAAAAGTCATGCCGTGGCATGTCAAAAATCAGAAAATACAAGTCATGTCAAAAACAAATAAAAAGTCATGCCGCGGCATCTCAAAAATCATAAAATACAAGTCATGTCAAAAACAAATAAAAAGTCATGCCGCAGCATTTCAAAAATCAATTAAAAAAAATTCTTGCCGAAAATCATAAAAGTCATGTCAAAAACAAATAAAAAGTCATGCCACGGCATGTCGAAAATCATAAAAAAAGCAATGTCAAAATCAAATAAAAAGTCATGAAAAATCATGAAAATCATGAAAAAAAGTAATGTCGAAAATCATAAAATACAAGTCATTTCAAATGCAGATAAAAAGTCATGCTGCGAAAATCATTAAAAAAAAAGTAACGTCAAAATCAAATAAAAAGTCATGCATTTTCACGGCATGTTGAAAATCATTAAAAGAAAGTCATGTCGACAATCATAAAATACAAGTAATGTCAAAAACAAATAAAAAGTCATGCCGTGGCATGTCAAAAGTCATAAAATACAAGTCGTGAAAAACTAATAAAAAGTTATGCCACGTCATGTCGAAAATCAGAAATACAAGTCATGTGGAAAATAATAAAAAAGTCATGCCGCGCCATGTCGTAAATCATTAAAAGAAAGTCATGTAAAAAACAAATAAAAAGTCATGCCGCGTCATGTCGAAAATAGTAAAAAAAAATGAATGGCAAAAACAAATAAAAAGTCATGCCATCGAAATGTCGAAAATCATGAAATAGAAGTCATGTCAAAAACAAATAAAAGTCATGCCGTAGAAACATCGAAAATCATAAAATACAAGTCATGTCAAAAACAAATAAAAAGTCATGCCGCGGCATGTCGAAAGTGATAACATACAAGTCATGTCAAAAACAAATAAAAAGTCATGCCGCGGCATGTCGAAAGTGATAACATACAAGTCATGTCAAAAACAAATAAAAAGTCATGCTGCGGCATTTCAAAAATCATAAAATACAAGTCATGTCAAATACAAATAAAAAGTCATGCCGCAGCATTTCAAAAATCAATAAAAAAAAAGTAACATCAAAATCAAATAAAAAGTCATGCATTTTCACGGCATGTTGAAAATCATTAAAAGAAAGTCATGTCGAAAATCATAAAATACAAGTCATGTCAAAAACAAATAAAAAGTCATGCCATGGCATCTCAAAAGTCATGAAATACAAGTCGTGAAAAACTAATAAAAAGTTATGCCACGTCATGTCGAAAATCAGAAATACAAGTCATGATAAAAACAAATAAAAAGTCATGCCACGGCATGTCGAAAATCATAAAAAAAGTCATGTCAAATACAAATAAAAAGTCATGCATGTCGAAAATCATTAAAAGAAAGTCATTTCGAAAATCATAAAAAAAGTCATGCTGCAGCATGTCGAAAATCATAAAATACAAGTCAAGTCAAAAACAAATAAAAAGTCATGCCGTCGAAATGTCAAAAATCATAAAATACAAGTCATGTCAAAAACAAATAAAAGTCATGCCGTAGAAATGTCGAAAATCATAAAATACAAGTCATGTGGAAAATAATAAAAAAGTCATGCTTCGGCATGTCGAAAATCAATAAAAAAAAAGTCTTGTCGAAAATCATAAAAGTCATGCCACGACATGTCAAAAATCTTTAAAAGAAAGTGATGTTTTTAATAAAACAATAGTCATGTCAAAAACAAATAAAAGACATGCGGCGGCATGTCAAAAATCATAAAATACAAGTCACTTCAAAAACAAATAAAAAGTCATGTCGCGGCATGTTGAAAATAATTAAATACAAGTCATGTCAAAAACAAATAAAAAGTAATGTAGCGGCATGTCAAAAATCATAAAATATAAGTCACGTCAAAAACAAATAAAAAGTCATGCCGTCGAAATGTCAAAAATAATAAAATACAAGTCATGTCAAAAAAAAAAAAAAGTCAAAAATCATAAAATACAAAGCTTCACAACGTACACCAGACACCGCTGCACAGCAACACTGCCACTTTTCTGGACATTTAAATTGAGTTTTCCATACGTCATTTTGAATATTCATACATATCCTTTTATGTATTACAGTGATGTCATCGTCCTTTGATGTGATGTCATCCTCCTTTGATGAGATGTCATCATCCTTTATCGTCCTGTTTATGTCTAACAGTGATGTCATCGTCCTTTGATGTGATGTCATCGTCCATTGATGTGATGTTATCGTCCTTTGATGTTTTCACATATTCTGGAACATTAGGCTAATTTGGGTAGACATTTGAAGCGTGCTGCTAAAATACACTCACAGTTGCTAATCTCTACTCAGTTGGATATTAGTAACATACATATTTTTTTCTTCAAAATAATGCTTCTTTTCAAGAATATGGCTGGTATTAATCTTTATTTGTTTTTAACTTTAAAAACAAATTATTGTAATGAAATACTTGATCATTGTATTTTCAATGCCAGGTAAATATGAGTTGGATGCAACTCGCATTGCTCAACACACAGCTTCACAACGTACACCATACACTGCTGCACAGCAACACTGCCACTTTTCTGGACATTTAAATTTAGTTTTTCCATACATCATTTTGAATATTCATACATATCCTTTTCTGTATTACAGTGAGGTCATCGTCCTTTGATGTGGTGTCATCGTCCTTTGATGTGATGTCATTGTCCTTTGATGTTTTCACACATTCTGGAACATTAGGCTAGTTTGGATAGACACATTGAAGCGTGCTGCCACAATACACTAACAGTTGACTTCTCTACTCAGTTGGATATTTGTAACATACATATTTTTTTCTTCAAAATGATGCTTCTTTTCAAGAATATGGATGGAATTAAACTGTATTGCTTTTTAACTTTTAAAAAAAAATATTGTCATAAAATACTTGATCATTGTATCTCCCATGCCAGGTAAATATGAGTTGGATGCAACTCGCATTGCTCAACACACAGCTTCACAACGGTCACCAGACACTGCTGCACAGCAACACTGCCACTTTTCTGGACATTTAAATTTAGTTTTCCATACGTCATTTAGAATATTCATACATATACTTTTATGTATTACAGTGATGTCTTCGTTCCTTGATGTGATGTCTTCGTCCCTTGATGTGATGTCATCGTCCTTTGATGTGATGTTATCATCCATTGATGTTGTCACACATTCTGGAACATTAGGTTAGTTTGGGTAAACACTTGAAGCGTGCTGCCACAATATACTCACAATTGACATCTCTACTCAGTTGGATATTTGTAACATACATATTTTTTTCTTCAAAATAATGCTTCTTTTCAAGAATATGGATGGTATTAATCTGTATTTGTTTTTAACTTTAAAAACTAATTATTGTCATAAAATACTTGATCATTGTATCTCCAATGCCAGGTAAATATGAGTTTGATGCGACTCGCATTGGTCAACACACAGCTTCACAACGTACATCAGACACTGCTGCACAGCAACACTGCCAACTTTTCTGGACATTTAAATTTAGTTTTTCATACGTCATTTTGAATATTCATACATATCCTTTTATGTATTACAGTGATGTCATCGTCCTTTGATGTTTTCACACATTCTGGATCATTAGGCTAGTTTAGATAAACACATTGAAGTGTGCTGCCACAATACACTCACAGTTGACAATCTCTACTCAGTTGGATTTTTGTAACATACATATTGTTTTCTTCAAAATAATGCTTCTTTTCTAGAATATGGCTGGTATTGATCTGTATTTATTTATAACTTTAAAAAAATGATTGTCATAACATACTTGATCATTGTATCTCCAATGCCAGGTAAATATGAGTTTGATGCGACTTGCATTGCTCAACACACAGCTTCACAACGTACATCAGACACTGCTGCACAGCAACACTGCCACTTTTCTGGACATTTAAATTTAGTTTTCCATACGTCATTTTGAATATTCATACATATCCCTTTATGTATTACAGTGATGTCATCGTCCTTTGATGTGATGTCATCGTCCTTTGATGTTTTCACACATTCTGGAACATTAGGCTAGTTTGGATAGACACATTGAAGCGTGCTGCCACAATACACTAACAGTTGACTTCTCTACTCAGTTGGATATTTGTAACATACATATTTTTTTCTTCAAAATGATGCTTCTTTTCAAGAATATGGATGGAATTAAACTGTATTGCTTTTTAACTTTTAAAAAAAAATATTGTCATAAAATACTTGATCATTGTATCTCCCATGCCAGGTAAATATGAGTTGGATGCAACTCGCATTGCTCAACACACAGCTTCACAACGGTCACCAGACACTGTTGCGCAGCAACACTGCCACTTTTCTGGACATTTAAATTTAGTTTTCCATACGTCATTTTGAATATTCATACATATCCCTTTATGTATTACAGTGATGTCATCGTCCTTTGATGTGATGTCATCGTCCTTTGATGTTTTCACACATTCTGGAACATTAGGCTAGTTTGGATAGACACATTGAAGCGTGCTGCCACAATACACTAACAGTTGACTTCTCTACTCAGTTGGATATTTGTAACATACATATTTTTTTCTTCAAAATGATGCTTCTTTTCAAGAATATGGATGGAATTAAACTGTATTGCTTTTTAACTTTAAAAAAAAAATATTGTCATAAAATACTTGATCATTGTATCTCCCATGCCAGGTAAATATGAGTTGGATGCAACTCGCATTGCTCAACACACAGCTTCACAACGGTCACCAGACACTGCTGCACAGCAACACTGCCACTTTTCTGGACATTTAAATTTAGTTTTCCATACGTCATTTAGAATATTCATACATATACTTTTATGTATTACAGTGATGTCTTCGTTCCTTGATGTGATGTCTTCGTCCCTTGATGTGATGTCATCGTCCTTTGATGTGATGTTATCATCCATTGATGTTGTCACACATTCTGGAACATTAGGTTAGTTTGGGTAAACACTTGAAGCGTGCTGCCACAATATACTCACAATTGACATCTCTACTCAGTTGGATATTTGTAACATACATATTTTTTTCTTCAAAATAATGCTTCTTTTCAAGAATATGGATGGTATTAATCTGTATTTGTTTTTAACTTTAAAAACTAATTATTGTCATAAAATACTTGATCATTGTATCTCCAATGCCAGGTAAATATGAGTTTGATGCGACTCGCATTGCTCAACACACAGCTTCACAATGTACATCAGACACTGCTGCACAGCAACACTGCCAACTTTTCTGGACATTTAAATTTAGTTTTCCATACGTCATTTTGAATATTCATACATATCCTTTTGTGTATTACAGTGAGGTCATCGTCCTTTGATGTGATGTCATCGTCCTTTGATGTGATTTCATCTTACTTTGATGTGATGTTATCGTCCTTTGATGTTTTCACATATTCTGGAACATTAGGCTAATTTGGGTAGACATTTGAAGCGTGCTGCTAAAATACACTAACAGTTGACTTCTCTACTCAGTTGGATATTAGTAACATAAATATTTTTTTCTTCAAAATAATGCTTCTTTTCAAGAATATGGCTGGTATTAATCTTTATTTGTTTTTAACTTTAAAATCAAATTATTGTAATGAAATACTTGATCATTGTATTTTCAATGCCAGGTAAATATGAGTTGGATGCAACTCGCATTGCTCAACACACAGCTTCACAACGTACACCATACACTGCTGCACAGCAACACTGCCACTTTTCTGGACATTTAAATTTAGTTTTTCCATACATCATTTTGAATATTCATACATATCCTTTTCTGTATTACAGTGAGGTCATCGTCCTTTGATGTGATGTCATCGTCCTTTGATGTGATGTCATCGTCCTTTGATGTTTTCACATATTCTGGAACATTAGGCTAATTTCGGGTAGACATTTGAAGCGTGCTACTAAAATACACTCACAGTTGCCAATCTCTACTCAGTTGGATATTAGTAACATACATATTTTTTTCTTCAAAATAATGCTTCTTTTCAAGAATATGGCTGGTATTAATCTGTATTTGTTTTTAACTTTAAAAAAAATGTATTGTCATAAAATACTTGATCATTGTATCTCCCATGCCAGGTAAACAGGAGTTGGATGCAACTCGCATTGCTCAACACACAGCTTCACAACGGTCACCAGACACTGCTGCACAGCAATACTGCAACTTTTCTGGACATTTAAATGTGGTTTTCCATACGTCATTTCAAATATTCATACATATATTCATCATGTATTACAGTGATGTCATTGTCCTTCGATTAGATATCATCGTCCTTTGATGTGATGAAATCATCCTTAGATGTTTTCACACATTCTGGAACATTAGGCTAGTTTGGGTAGACATTTGAAGCGTGCTGCTAAAATACACTCACAGTTGACAATCTCTACTCAGTTGGACATTTGTAACATCCATATTTTTTTCTTCAAAATAATGCTTCTTTTCAAGAATATATCTGGTATTGATCTGTAGTTGTTTTTAACTTTAAAAACAAATTATTGTCATAACATACTTGATCATTGTATCTCCCATGCCAGGTAAATATGATTTGTATGCAACTCTCATTGCTCAACACACAGCTTCACAATGTACACCAGACACTGCTGCAAAGCAACACTGCCACTTTTCTGGACATTTAAATTTAGTTTTCCATACGTCATTTTGAACATTCATACATGCCTTTTCATGTATTTCAGTGATGTCATCGTACTCTGATGTGATGTCTTCGTCCTATGATGTGATGTCTTTTGATGTTTTCACACATTCTGGAACATTAGGCTAGTTTGGATAGATACATTGAAGCGTGCTGCCACAATACACTCACAGTTGACAATCTCTACTCAGTTGGATATTTGTAACATACATATTTTTTTCTTCAAAATAATGCTTCTTTTCAAGAATATGGCTGGTATTAATCTGTATTTGTTTTTAACTTTAAAAAAAAATTATTGTCATGAAATACTTGATGATTTTATCTCCTATGCCAGGTAAATATGAGTTGGATGCAACTCGCATTGCTCAACACAAAACTTCACAACATACACCAGACACTGCTGCACAGCAACACTGCCACTTCTCTGGACATTTAAATTTAGTTTTCCATACATCATTTCGAATATTCATACATATCCTTTTGTTTATTTCAGTGATGTCATCGTACTCTGATGTGATGTCTTTGTCTTATGATGTGATGTCATCATCCTTTGATGTGATGTCATCGTCCTTTGATGTTGTCACACATTCTGGAACATTAGGCTAGTTTGGATAGACACATTGAAGCGTGCTGCCACAATACAATCACAGTTGACAATCTCTACTCAGTTGGATATTTGTAACATACATATATTTTTCTTCAAAATAATGCTTCTTTTCAAGAATATGGCTGGTATTGATCTGTATATCTTTATAACTATAAAAAAATGATTTTCATAACATACTTGATCATTGTATCTCCCATGCCAGGTAAATATGAGTTGGATGCAACTGGCATTGCTCAACACACAGCTTCACAACGGTTACCAGACACTGCTGCGCAGCAATACTGCCACTTTTCTGGACATTTAAATTTTGTTTTCCATACGTCATTTTGAATATTCATACATATCCTTTTAAGTATGACAGTGATGTCATCGTCCTTTGATGTGATGTCATCGTCCTTTGATGTGATGTCTTCGTCCGTTGATGTGATGTCATCGTCCTTTGATGTGATGTCATCGTCCTTTGATGTTTTCACACATTCTGGAACATTAGGCTAGTTTGGATAGACACATTGAAGCATGCTGCCACAATACACTCACAGTTGACTTCTCTACTCAGTTGGATATTTGTAACATCCATATTTTTTTCTTCAAAATAATGCTTCTTTTCAAGAATATATCTGGTATTGATCTGTAGTTGTTTTTAACTTTAAAAACAAATTATTGTCATAACATACTTGATCATTGTATCTCCCATGCCAGGTGTAGGGACCCAGCATCTTGTATTGATTTGGTTTAATGTTATTCATTGAGTTTGACTGTGTTAATTTACCTGTATTTGATTTTTGGGTAACTGGCTTCGCCACATCTGATGTGTTTAGTTTATGCTTCACATAGAGAAGGTCTTGCATGCAACTAACCATCTTTTCTAACCCACTGCATATCTAACACGCATAAAGATCACATACAGAAACTGTGAATTAGTTAAACATGAACATACAGCTTCAGATAATCTTAACCCCACATCACCCCCCTCTCTGTCCTTCTTCTCAGAAGAACAAAGAGGCCATGTGGTGACATGCTGATGGCCATCTTTGATTCCGCCATCTTTGATTCCGCCATCTTTGTAGTTTTACAGTGCTCACCATTTTGTTTGTAGGCAATACAGACATTTTGAAACAAGACACCATCTTGTTTCCCCCCCCTCTCTCTCTCACACACACACACACACACACACACACACACGCACACACACACACACACACACACACACACACACACACAGTGTTTGGTTGTTTAGTTTAGTTATTTAGTTAGATTAATATTGTGTTTTGAACCTTTCTAATCTTGTAAATAAATGTTTGTGGAATATACATGCTGGTCTCTTTAATGTTGCACAAGAGTGAATACTGCCAACCTCTGCTATGTCAAGAACTCCGATATCCTTCAACCTTTACTATCTATTTTGGTTATAGTTATTAATTTAATCATTAATCAACGTTCCAAATTGATAGTTTAGCATATATAATGAGACTATATTAACGTTTTGGTCATTGGTCCCTGATTCCAGGGTGGTGCCCCGTTTATTATTGATGTTTATTGATAATCTTTATTAATATTAATAATTCTATTATTATTTATTAATTATTTTGCTAATAACCAAAACCTACCAAAGTAGAACCCCTACACAGGTAAATATGAGTTGGATGCAACACGCATTGTGATGATGTGATGAAATCGTCCTTAGATGTTTTCACACATTCTGGAACATTAAGCTAGTTTGGATAGACACAATGAAGCGTGCCGCCAAAATACACTCACAGTTGACAATCTCTACTCAGTTGGATATTTGTAACATACATATTTTTTTCTTCAAAATAATGCTTCTTTTCAAGAATATGGCTGGTATTGATCTGTATTTCTTTATAACTTCAAAAAAAATGATTGTCATAACATACTTGATCATTGTATCTCCAATGCCAGGTAAATATGAGTTTGATGCGACTCGCATTGCTCAACACACAGCTTCACAACGTACATCAGACACTGCTGCACAGCAACACTGCCAACTTTTTTGGACATTTAAATTTAGTTTTCCATACGTCATTTTCAATATTCATACATATCCTTTTGTGTATTACAGTGATGTCATCGTCCTTTGATGTCTTCACACATTCTGGAACATTAGGCTAGTTTGGATAGACACATTGAAGCGTGCTGTCACAATACACTCACACTTGACTTCTGTACTCAGTTGGATATTTGTAACATACATATTTTTTTCTTCAAAATAATGCTTCTTTTCAAGAATATGGATGATATTAATCTGTATTGGCTTTTAACTTTAAAAACTAATTACTGTCATAAAATACTTGATCATTGAATCTCTAATGCCAGGTAAATATGAGTTTGATGCGACTCGCATTGCTCAACACACAGTTTCACAACGTACACCACACTGCTGCACAGCAACACTGCCAACTTTTCTGGACATTTAAATTTAGTTTTCCATACGTCATTTTGAATATTCATACATATCCTTTTGTGTATTACAGTGAGGTCATCGTCCTTTGATGTGATTTCATCTTACTTTGATGTGATGTCATCGTCCTTTGATGTCTTCACACATTCTGGAACATTAGGCTAGTTTGGATAGACACATTGAAGCGTGCTGCCACAATACACTCACACTTAACTTCTCTACTCAGTTGGATATTTGTAACATACATATATTTTTCTTCAAAATAATGCTTCTTTTCAAGAATATGGATGATATTACTCTGTATTGGTTTTCAACTTTAAAAAAAATTATTGTCTTAAAATACTTGATCATTGTATCTCTAATGCCAGGTAAATATGAGTTTGATGCGACTCGCATTGCTCAACACACAGTTTCACAACGTACACCAGACACTGCTGCACAGCAACACTGCCACTTTTCTGGACATTTAAATTTAGCTTTCTATATGTCATTTCGAATATTCATACATATCCCTTTAAGTATTACAGTGATGTCATCGTCCTTTGATGTGATGTCATCGTCCTTTGATGTGATGTCATCGTCCATTGATGTGATGTTATCGTCCTTTGATGTTTTCACATATTCTGGAACATTAGGCTAATTTCGGGTAGACATTTGAAGCGTGCTACTAAAATACACTCACAGTTGCCAATCTCTACTCAGTTGGATATTAGTAACATACATATTTTTTTCTTCAAAATAATGCTTCTTTTCAAGAATATGGCTGGTATTAATCTGTATTTGTTTTTAACTTTAAAAAAAATGTATTGTCATAAAATACTTGATCATTGTATCTCCCATGCCAGGTAAACAGGAGTTGGATGCAACTCGCATTGCTCAACACACAGCTTCACAACGGTCACCAGACACTGCTGCACAGCAATACTGCAACTTTTCTGGACATTTAAATGTGGTTTTCCATACATCATTTCAAATATTCATACATATATTCATCATGTATTACAGTGATGTCATTGTCCTTCGATTAGATATCATCGTCCTTTGATGTGATGAAATCATCCTTAGATGTTTTCACACATTCTGGAACATTAGGCTAGTTTGGGTAGACATTTGAAGCGTGCTGCTAAAATACACTCACAGTTGACAATCTCTACTCAGTTGGACATTTGTAACATCCATATTTTTTTCTTCAAAATAATGCTTCTTTTCAAGAATATATCTGGTATTGATCTGTAGTTGTTTTTAACTTTAAAAACAAATTATTGTCATAACATACTTGATCATTGTATCTCCCATGCCAGGTAAATATGATTTGTATGCAACTCTCATTGCTCAACACACAGCTTCACAATGTACACCAGACACTGCTGCAAAGCAACACTGCCACTTTTCTGGACATTTAAATTTAGTTTTCCATACGTCATTTTGAACATTCATACATGCCTTTTCATGTATTTCAGTGATGTCATCGTACTCTGATGTGATGTCTTCGTCCTATGATGTGATGTCTTTTGATGTTTTCACACATTCTGGAACATTAGGCTAGTTTGGATAGACACATTGAAGCGTGCTGCCACAATACACTCACAGTTGACTTCTCTACTCAGTTGGATATTTGTAACATACATATTTTTTTCTTCAAAATAATGCTTCTTTTCAAGAATATGGCTGGTATTAATCTGTATTTGTTTTTAACTTTAAAAAAAAATTATTGTCATGAAATACTTGATGATTTTATCTCCTATGCCAGGTAAATATGAGTTGGATGCAACTCGCATTGCTCAACACAAAACTTCACAACATACACCAGACACTGCTGCACAGCAACACTGCCACTTCTCTGGACATTTAAATTTAGTTTTCCATACATCATTTCGAATATTCATACATATCCTTTTGTTTATTTCAGTGATGTCATCGTACTCTGATGTGATGTCTTTGTCTTATGATGTGATGTCATCATCCTTTGATGTGATGTCATCGTCCTTTGATGTTGTCACACATTCTGGAACATTAGGCTAGTTTGGATAGACACATTGAAGCGTGCTGCCACAATACAATCACAGTTGACAATCTCTACTCAGTTGGATATTTGTAACATACATATATTTTTCTTCAAAATAATGCTTCTTTTCAAGAATATGGCTGGTATTGATCTGTATATCTTTATAACTATAAAAAAATGATTTTCATAACATACTTGATCATTGTATCTCCCATGCCAGGTAAATATGAGATGGATGCAACTCGCATTGCTCAACACACAACATACACCAGACACTGTTGCACATTAACACTGCCACTTTTCTGTACATTTCAATTTAGTTTTCCATACATCATTTTGAATATTCATACATATCCTTTTATTTATTTCAGTGATGTCATCATCCTCTGATGTGATGTCATAGTCATTTTATGTGATGTCATCGTCCTTTGATGTTTTCACACATTCTGGAACATTAGGCTAGTTTGGATAGACACATTGAAGCGTGCTGCCACAATACAATCACAGTTGACATTCTCTACTCAGTTGGATATTTGTAACATACATATTTTTTTCTTCAAAATAATGCTTCTTTTCAAGAATATGGCTGGTATTTATCTGTATTTGTTTTTAACTTTAAAAAAAAAAAATTATTGTCATGAAATACTAGATCATTGTATCTCCCATGCCAGGAAAATATGAGTTGGATGCAACTCGCATTGCTCAACACACAACATACACCAGGCACTGCTGCACAGCAACACTGCCACTTTTCTTTACATTTAAATTTAGTTTTCCATACATCATTTCGAATATTCATACATATCCTTTTATTTATTTCAGTGATGTCATCGTACTCTGATGTGATGTCTTTGTCTTATGATGTGATGTCATCATCCTTTGATGTGATGTCATCGTCCTTTGATGTAATGTCATGTTCCTTTGATGTGATGTCATCGTACTTTGATGTGATGTTATCGTCCATTGATGTTTTCACACATTCTGGAACATTAGGCTAGTATGGATAGACACATTGAAGCATGCTGTCACAATACACTCACAGTTGACTTCTCTACTCAGTTGGATATTTGTAACATCCATATTTTTTTCTTCAAAATAATGCTTCTTTTCAAGAATATGGATGGTATTAATCTGTATTTGTTTTTAACTTTAAAGAAAATGTATTGTCATAAAATACTTGATCATTGTATCTCCCATGCCAGGTAAATATGAGTTGGATGCAACTCGCATTGCTCAACACACAGCTTCACAACGGTCACCAGACACTGCTGCGCAGCAACACTGCCACTTTTCTGGACATTTAAATTTAGTTTTCGATACATCATTTCGAATATTCATACATATACTTTTATGTATTACAGTGATGTCATCGTCCTTTGATGTGATGTCATTGTACTTTGATGTGATGTTATCGCCCATTGATGTTGTCACACATTCTGGAACATTAGGCTAGTTTGGGTAAACACTTAAGGCATGCTGCTACAATATACTCACAATTGACATCTCTACTCAGTTGGATATTTGTAACATACATTTTTTTTTTCAAAATAGTGCTTTTTTTCAAGAATATTGATAGTATTAATCTGGATGAGTGAATTGGAGGAGCGACATGGAGGAGTGACATAGAGGAATTAAAAAAGAGGGGCGACGTGGAGAACCAAGGAGGAGTGACATGGAGGACCGACATGGAGGAGTGACATGGAGGAGTGACATGGAGGAGTGAGAAGGAGGAGTGGTACGGAGGATTGACATAGTGATATGGTGGAGCTAAATTGAGGAGAGTCACCGAGGAGTGATAGGAAGGAGTGACATGGAGGCTCGACATGGAGGAGTGACATTGAGGAGTGACATGAAGGGTAGATATAGAGGAGTGACATTGAAGAGCAAGGAAGAGTGACATGTAGGACCCACATGGAGGACTGATTTGTAGGATCGACAGGTAGGAGCTACATGGAGGAGCGACATGGAGGAGACACATTGAGGACTGAATTGTAGGATCGACAGGTAGGAGCTACATGGAGGAGCGACATGCAGGAGATACATTGAGGAGTGACATGGAGAAGCAAGGAAGACTGACATGGAGGAGTAACATGGAAGCGACATGGAGGAGAGAAATGAAGGACCGACATGGAGGAGTAACATAGAGGAGTGAAATGGAGGAGTGACATGGAGGATCGACATGGAGGAGTGACATGGATGAGCAACATGGAGGAGTTACACAGAGGTGTGATATGGAGGCTTGACATGGAGGAGCGACACTGAATAGTGACATGGACGAGCGACATGGAAGATCGACACGGGGGAATGACATAGAGGAGTGATATTGAGGATTGACATGGAGGAGCGACATGGAGGAGTGTCATGGAGGGGTAACATCGTGTGACATGGAGGATTGACATGGAGGAGCAAAAGGAAGAGTGACATGCAGGAGCGACATGGAGCACTGATTTGTAAGATCTACAGGTATGAGTGACATGGAGGAGCGACATGGAGGATCGACATGGAGGATTGACATGGAGGAGTGACATGGAGGAGCAACATGGAGGAGTTACACAGAGGTGTGATATGGAGGCTTGACATGGAGGAGTGACATTGAATAGTGACATGGACGAGCGACATGAAAGATCGAAATGGGGGAATGACATAGAGGAGTGATATTGAGGATTGACATGGAGGAGCGACATGGAGAAGTGACATGGAGGAGTGACATGGAGGAGTGACATGGAAGACGTATAGAAGTGACATGGAGGAGTGATATGGTGTCGTGACATTGTGGAGTGACAAGGAGGAGTGAGTTGGAGTAGCGACCTGGAGGAGTGACAGAGGAATGACTTGGAGGAGTGACATGTAGAATTGATGTAGTTGAATGATATGGAGGAGTGAGTTGACGGAGCAACATGTAGTAGCGACATGGAAGAGTGACATGGAGGATGACAGGGAGGAGTGACATTTAGGAATGACATGAATGAGTGACGTGGAGGAATGACATGGAGGAGCGACGTGGAGCAGCAACATGGAGGAGTTACACAGAGACACATGGACGCTTGATATGGACGAGTGACATTGAGGAGTGAATTGAAGGATTCGACATGGAGGATTGACATAGAGAAGCGACATGGAGGAGTGACGTGGTGGAGTGAATTGGAAAATTGACATGGAGGAGTGAATTGAATGATCAACATGAAGGAGTGACATTGAGGAGTGACATGGAGGGGTAACATATAGGAGTGACATGGAGGAGCAAAAGGAAGAGTGACATGGAGGAGCGAAATGGAGGACTGATTTGTAAGATCGACAGGTATGAGTGACATGGAGGAGCGACATTGTGGAGAGACATATAGAATGACATGGAGGAGCAACATCGATGAGTGACATAGAGGAGTGACATGGAGGAGCGACGTGGAGGAGCAAGAATGAGTGACATGGGAGAGCAACATGGAGGAGTGATATATAGAGGAGTGACGAGGAGGAGCGACATGGAGGAATTACAAAGACTAGTGACATGGAGGAGCGATGTGGAGCAACAAGAATAATTGACATGGAGGAGCAATATGGAGGAGTGACGTGAAGGAGTGACATGAAGGAGTGACATGGATGAGTGACAGGGCAAATCAACATGGAGGATTGACATGGAGGAGCAACATGGAGGAGTGACGTGGAGGAGCAACATCAAGGAGTGACATAGAGGAGTGACATGGAGGAGCGATGTGGAGGAGCAAGAATGAGTGACATGGAGGAGTGACATGGGAGAGTAACATGGAGGAGTGATATAGAGGAGTGACGAGGAGGAGCGACATGGAGGAATTACAAAGACTAGTGACATGGAGGAGTGATGTGGAGCAACAAGAATAATTGACATGAAGGAGTGACATGAACGAGTGACATGGAGGAGTGACAGGGCAAATCAACATGGAGGAGTGACATGGACGAGTGACATGGACGAGTGACAGGGCAGATCAACATGGAGGATTGACATGGAGGAGTGAAATGGCGGAGGGGACATGGAGGAGTGACATGGAGGAGCGACGTGGAGCAGCAACATGGAGGAGTTACACAGAGGAGTGACATGGACGCTCGATATGGACGAGTGACATTGAGGAGTGAATTAAAGGATTTGATATGGAGGAGTGACATAGAGAAGCGACATGGAGGAGTGACATGGAGGAGTGAATTGGAAAATTGACATGAAGGAGTGAATTGAACGATCAACATGGAGGAGTGACATTGAGGAGTGACATGGAGGGGTAACATATAGGAGTGACAAGGAGGATCAAGGAAGAGTGACATGGAGGAGAGACATGGAGGACATGTAGAAGTGACATGGAGGAGCGACATGGTGGAGAGACATATAGGAATGACATGGAGGAGCAACATGGAGGAGTGACGTGGAAGAGCAACATCGAGGAGTGACATAGAGGAGTGATATGGAGGAGTGGCATGGAGGAGTGACGTGGAGTACTGACATGGAGGTGTGTCCTGGAGGAGTGACATAGAGGAGTGACAAGGAGGATCAAGGAAGAGTGACATGGAGGAGAGACATGGAGGACATGTAGAAGTGACATGGACGAGTGACATGGAGGAGCGACAAGGAGGAGTGACATGGAAGAGTGACATGGAGGAGCGACATGGAGGAGTTACATGTAAGACACGTAGAAGTGACATGGAGGAGTGATATGGAGGAGTGGCATAGAGGAGTGACGTGGAGGACTGATATGGAGGTGTGTCCTGGAGGAGTGACATAGAGGAGTGACAAGGAGGAGCAAGGAAGAGCAACATGGAGAAAAGACATAAAGGAGTGACATGGAGGAGCAAGAGTGAGTGACATGGAAGAGCCACATGGAAGAGCCACATGGAGGACTGATATAGAGGATTGACGAGGAAGAGCGACATGGAGAAGTGACAAAAAGTAGTGACATGAAGGAGTGACGTGGAGCAACAAGAATGATTGACATGGAAGAGTGACATGGAGGAGCTACATGGAGGAGTGACATTAAGGAGTGACATGGACGAGTGACATGAAGGAGCGACAAGGAGGAGTGACATGGAAAACATGTAGAAGTGACATGGACGAGTGACATGGAGGAGCGACAAGGAGGAGTGACATGGAAGACATGTAGAGGTGATATGGAGGAGTGATATGGAGTAGTGACATGGAGGAGTGACATAAAGGGGTGACGTGGAGGAGTGACATGGAGGAGTGACTTGGAGGTGTGTCATGAAGGAGTAACATGGAGGCTTGAGTTGGTGGAGCGATATGGATGAGTGACATTTAGAGTGACAAAGAAGAGTGAGATGGAGGAATGACATGGATGAGTGAAATAGAGGAGCGACAAGGAGGAGTGACATAGAGTAATGACATGGAGAGTGACACGGAGGATTGACATAGGGGACTGACATAGAGGAGCTAAATTGAGTAGGGAAACCGAGGAGTGACATGTAGGAGTTACATTGAGGTTCAACATGGAGGAGTTACAGAGAGTAGTGACATGGAGGCTCCACATGGAGGAGTGACATTGAGGAGTGACATGAAGTGTTGAAATGGAGGAGTGACATGGAGGAGCAAGGAAGAATGACATTGAGGAGCCACATGGACTGATTTGTAGCATCGACATCGACATGAAGTAGTGACATTGAGGAGTGACAAGGAGGATCGACATTGGGGAGTAACATGGTGGAGTGAATTGGAGGAGTGATATTGAGGAGTGACATGGAGGAGCGACAAGGAGGATCGACATTGGGGAGTAACATGGTGGAGTGAATTGGAGGAGTGATATTGAGGAGTGACATGGAGGAGTGACATAGAGGAGTGACGTGGAGGAGTGACATGGAGGAGAGACATGGAGGACTGATTTTGAAGACATGTAGAAGTGACATGGAGGAGTGATATGGAGGAGTGACATGTAGGGGTGACATGGAGGAGCGACGTGGAAGAGTGACATGGACAGAGTGACATGGAGGAGTGACATGGAGTAGTGAGTGGGTGGAGTGACATGGAGGAATGACATGAATGAGTGGCATGGAGGAGTGATATAGAGGAGTGACGAGGAGGAGCGACATAGAGGAGTGACAAAGAGTAGTGACATGGAGGAGCGATGTGGAGCAACAATAATAATTGAAATGGAGGAGCTCCATGGAGGAGTGACATAGAGGAGTGACAAGGAGGAGCAAGGAAGAGTGACATAGAGGAGAGACATGGATGACTGATTTGTAGGATCGACAGATATGAGTGACAAGGAGGAGTGACATGGAGGAGCAACATGGAGGAGTGACGTGGAGGAGCAAGAGTGAGTGACATGGAGAAGTGACATGGAAGAGCCACATGGAGGAGTGATATAGAGGATTGATGAGGAGGAGCGACATGGAGAAGTGACAAAGAGTAGTGACATGGAGGAGCGACGTGGAGCGACAAGAATGATTGACATTGAGGAGTGACATGGAGGAGCTACATGGAGGAGTGACATGAAGGAGTGACATGGACGAGTGACATGGAGGAGCGACAAAGAGGAGTGACATGGAAGACATATAGAATTGACATGGACGAGTGACATGTAGGAGCGACAAGGAGGAGTGACATGGAAGACATGTAGAGGTGATATGGAGGAGTGATATGGAGTAGTGACATGGAGGAATGACATAGAGGGGTGACGTGGAGGAGTGACATGGAGGAGTGACTTGGAGGTGTGTCATGAAGGAGTAACATGGAGGATTGAGTTAATGGAGCGACATGGAGGAGTGACATGGAGGAGTGAGAAGGAGAGTGACTTGGAGGATTGACATAGGGGACTGACATGGAGGAGCTAAATTGAGTAGAGACACTGAGGATTGACATGGAGGAGTTACATAGAGGTTCAACATGGAGGAGTGACATTGAGAAGTGACATGAAGGGTTGAAATAGAGGAGTGACATGGAGGAGCAAGGAAGAATGACATGGAGGACTGATTTGTAGCATCGACAGGTAGGATCTACATGGAGGAGGGACATGGAGGAGCGACAAGGAGGATCGACATTGGGGAGTAACATGATGGAGTGAATTGGAGGAGTGATATTGAGGAGTGACATGGAGGAGTGACATAAAGGAGTGACGTGGAGGAGTGACGTGGAAGAGCAAGAATGAGTGATATGGAGGAGTGACATGGAAGAGCGACATGGAGGAGTGATATAGAGGAGTGACGAGGAGGAGCGACATGGAGGAGTGACAAAGAGTAGTAACATGGAGGAGTGATGTGGAGCAACAAGAATGATTGAAATGGAGGAGCTACATGGAGGAGTGACATAGAGGAGTGACAAGGAGGAGCAAAGAAGAGTGACATGGAGGAGAGCCATGGAGGATTTATTTGTAGTATCGACAGATATGAGTGACATGGAGGAGTAACATGGAGGAGAGACATAAAGGAGTGACATGGAGGAGCAACATGGAGAAGTGACGTGGAGGAGCAAGAGTGAGAAACATGGAGGAGTGACGTGGAAGAGCCACATGGAGGAGTGATATAGAGGATTGACGAGGAGGAGTGAGAAAGAGTAGTGACATGGAGGAGCGACGTGGATCAACAAGAATGATTGACATTGAGGAGTGACATGGAGGAGCTACATAGTGGAGTGACATGAAGGAGTGACATGGACAAGTGACATGGAGGAGCGACAAGGAGGAGTGAAATAAAGTAATGACATGGAGGAGCGACGTGGAGGAGTGACATGAAGGAGTGACATGGAGGAGTGACATGGAAGACATGTAGAAGATACTTGGAGGTGTGTCATTTAGGAGAAACATGGAGGATTTAGTTGGTACAGCGACATGGAGGAGTGACAAAGAGGAGTGAAATGGAGGAATGACATTGATCAGTGAAATGGAGGAGCGACAAGGAGGAGTGACATAGAGTAATGACATGGAGGAGCGACGTGGAGAAGCAAGGAGGAGTGACATGGAGGACTGACTTGGATGAGCGATATGGAGGAGTGACATCCAGTGCCTCCAGTGACATGGAGGATTGACATGGAGGGTTGACATAGGGGACTGACATGGAGGAGCTAAATTGAGTAGAGATCGAGGATTGACATGGAGGAGTTACATGGCGGCTAGACATGGAGGAGTGACATTGAGGAATGAAATAAATGGTTGTAATAGAGGAGTGACATGGATGAGCAAGGAAGAATGACATTGAGGAGCCACATGGAGGACTGATTTGTATCATAGACAGGTAGGATCTACATGGAGGAGTGACATGGAGGAGCGACAAGGAGGATCAATATTGGGGAGTAAAATGGTGGAGTGAATTGTAGGAGTGATATTGAGGAGTGACATGGAGGAGTGACATAGAGGAGTGACGTGGAGGATTGACATGAAGGAGCGACATGGAGGAGTCACTATGAAAGACACGTAGAACTGACATAGACGAGTGATATGGAGGAGTGACATAGAGGAGTGATGTTGAGGTGTGACATGGAGGAGTGACATGGAGTGGTGACAAGGAGGAGTGACGTGGAGCAGCAAGGAGGAGTGACATGGAGGAGTGACAAGGGGGAGCGACATGGAAGAATGACATGGAGGTTTGACATGGAGGAGTGAATTAGACACAGAGGAGTGACATGGAGGTTCAACATGGAGCAGTGACAGGGAGGAATGACATGGAGGAGTGACAAGGAGGAGTTAAATGGAGGAATGACATGGATAAGTGAAATGGAGGATTGACATGGAGGAGTGACATAGAGTAATGACATGGAGGAGTGACATGGAGGATTGACATAGGGGACTGACATCGAGGAGATAAATTGAGTAGAGACACAGAGGAGTGACATGGAGAAGTGACATGGAGGTTCAACATTGGGGAGAAACATGGTGGAGTCAATTGGAAAATCTACATTGAGAAGTGAATTGAAGGACCGATATGGAGGAGTGACATAGAGGAGCAACATGGAAAAGTGACATGGAGGCACGACATGGAGGTTTGACATGGAGGATCGACATGGAGGAGCAACATGGAGGAGTGACACAGAGGAGTGATATGGAGGCTTGGGGGAGTGACTTGGAAGACATGGAGGAGTGACATGGGGGAGTGACGAGGACGAATGACAAGGAGGAGAAACATGAAGGAGTAACAAGTAGGAGCGACATGGAGGATCTACATGGTGGAGCAACTGGAGCAGTGACATTGAAATGTGAAACGTAGGAGTTACATGGAGGATGGACATGGAGGAGTGACATGGAGGAGTGATTATGGAGGATGGACATATACAATTGACATGGACGAGGTACATGGAGGAGTGGCATTCTGGAGTTAAATTCTGGAGTGACATGTAGGAGCAACATTATAGAGTGATATGAAGGAGTGATATGGATGAGCAATTAGGAGAGACAGGACATGGAGAAGTAACAAGGAGGAGTGACATGGAGGATCGACATGGAGGAGCGACATTCAGCATTCACATGGAAGATTGACATGGAGGAGCGACATTGAGGAGCAACATTGAGGAGCGACATGGACGACTGACATGGAGGATCAACATGGAGGAGTGACATGGAGGATAGACATTGAGTAGTGACATGGAAGATCGACCTGGAGGAGCGACTTGAAGGATTAAAAATATAGGAGTGACATGGGAGAGCGACATGGAGGATCGACATGGAGGAGTGAAATGGAGGTGTGACATTCTGGAGTTAAATTCTGGAGTGAAATTCTGGATTGAAATGCGGGAGCGACATGGAGGAGTAACAAGGAGGAGCGACATGGAGGATTGACATGGAGGACTGACATGGAGGAGCAAGAATGAGTGACATGGAGGACTGACATGGAGGAGCAAGAATGAGTGACATGGAGGAGTGACATGGAAGAGCCACATGGAGGAATGATATAGAGGATTGATGAGGAGGAGCGACATGGAGAAGTGACATTGAGGAGTGACATTAAGGAGTGACATGGAGGAGTGACTTGAGGGAGGTCAAAGGAGGAGGGACATTTTGGAGTGACAAGGAGGAGCGACATGGAGGATCGACATGGAGTAGAGACATGGAGGAGCGGCATGAAGCAGTGATATGGACGAGTGACATGGAGGAGCGACATGCAGGATCAACATGGAGGGGTGACATGGAGCAGTGACATGCAGGATCGACATGGAGGAGGGAGATTCTGGATTGACATGGAGTAGCGGCATTGAGGAGTGACATGGAGGAGCGACAAGGGGGAGTGACATGGATTATCGACATGGAGGAGTGACAGGAAGGGAGGACATGGAGGAGCGACATTCTGGGTTGAGATTCTGGAGTGACAATCTGGAGTGACATGTAGGAGTGACATTCTGGAGTGACATGGAGGAATGACATGGAGGATCGACATGGAGAAGCGACATGGAGGAGCGACATCTAGGATCGACATGGAGGAGCAACATGAAGGAGTGACCTGGAGGAGTGACATGGAGGATCGACATGGAGGAGTGACATTGAGGCAGTCCTCAATGTCGACATTAAGGAGTGACATGGAGGAGTGACTTGGAGGAGGGACATGGAAGAGGGACATTTTGGAGTGACAAAATGAAACATGGAACAAATGGAACGACATGGAAGAGTGACATGGAGGAGCAAGGATGAGCGACATGGAGTAGAGACATGGAGGTGCGGCATAAAGCAGTGACATGGAGGATCGACATGCAGGATCGACATGGAGGAGTGACATGGAGCAGTGACTTGCAGGATCGACATGGAGGAGTGACATGAAGGATCAACATGGAGGAGCGACATGGAGGAGCAAAATGGCGGAGTGACATGGAGGATCAACTTGAAGGAGCTACATGGAGGAGCGAAATGGAGGAGTGACATAGGTGATCGACATGGAGGAGTGACATGGAGTATTGATATGGAGGAGTGACAAGAAGAAGTGACATGGAGGAGCAAAATGGCGGAGTGACATGGAGGATCAACTTGAAGGAGCTACATGGAGGAGCGACATTGAGGAGCGACCTTGAGGAGCGACATGGAGGAGTGACATTCTGGAGTGACATTCTGGAGTGACACGGAGGAGCGACATGGAAGATCGACATGGAGGAGTAATTTGTAGGATCTAAATGACATGGCGGAGTGACATGGAGGAGTAACATGGAGACTTGACGTGGAAGACAGGGATTAGTGACATTGAGGAGCGAAATAGAGGATCAACATGAAGGAGTGACAATGGAGGAGGGACATGGAGGAGTGGCATTCTGGAGTGACATTCTGGAGTTAATTTCTGGAGTGACATGGAGGAGCGACTTTCTGGAGTGACATGGAGGAGCGAAATTGAAGATCGACATGGAGGAGTAACATGTTGGATCCACATGGAGGAATGACATGGAGGATCGATATGGAGGAGCGACATTGAGGAGTGACATGGAGGAGCAACATGGAGGATTGACTTAGAGGTATAACATGAAGGATCTGCATGGAGGAGCTACATGGAAGTGTGACATGGAGGAGTGACATGGAGAAGTGACATATAGGATTGACATGGAGGAGTTACATGGAGGAGTGACGTGGAAGACAGGGTGGAATGACATGGAGGAGCGCAATAGAGGATCGACATGGAGCACATTGAGGAGTGAAATGGAGGGGCGACATGGAGGAGTGACATGGAGGATCCGCATTGAGGAGTGGAATGGAGGAGCGACATGGAAGAGTGACATGGAGGAGCGACATGGAAGAGTGACATGGAGGATCTACATGGAGGAGCAACATCACGGAGCGACATGGAAGACTGACAACGACAACGAGGAGATACAGTCTGGAGGAACATGGTGGAGCGACATTCTGGAGTGACATTGAGGAGCAACATTGAGGATCAACAAGGAGGACTGACATGGAGGATCAACATGGAGGAGTCAACATGGAGTATTGACAAGGAGGACTTACATGGAGGAGTGACATCCTACAGTTAAATTCTGGTGTGAAATTCTGGAGTTATATGTAGGATCTACATGGAGGAGCAACATAGAGTATCGACATGGAAGAGTATCAAGGTTGATCGACATGGAGAAGTGAAATGGAGGAGTGACATGGTAGAGATGGAGGAGTGATATGGAGGAGAGACATGGAAGATCGACATGGAGGATCGACGTGTAGGAGTGACATTCTGGAGTTAAATCTGGTTGACATGGAGGAGCGACATTCTGGAGTGACATTCTGGAGTGACATGGAGGAGCGATATGGAGGAGTGACATTGAGGAGCAACATGGAGGACTGACATGGAGGAGCGACATTATGGAGTTAAATCTGGTTGACATGGAGGAGCGACATTCTGGAGTGACATGGAGGAGCGACATGGTGGAGTGATATGGAAGACATGGAGCAGTGACATGGAGGATCGACATTGAGCAGTGGCATGGAGGAGTGACAAAGAGGAGCGACATGGAGGAGTGATATGGAGGAGTGACATTTTGGAGGGACATTCTGGAGGGACATTCTGGAGTGACATTGATGAGAGATATGGAGGATTGAAATAGAGGAGTAACATGAAGGATCTACATGGAGGAGCAACATAGGGGAGTGACATGGAGGATCGACATGAAGCAGTGACATGGAGGAGTGACATTGAGGATCGACATGGAGGAGTCCACATGGAGTATTGACATGGAGGAACGACATTCTAGAGTGACATGGAGGAGGTACATGGGGGAGTGACTTGGAAGACATCGAGGAGTGACATGGAGGAGCTACATGGAGGATCGACATGAAGGAGCGACATGGAGCAGTGATATGAGAGTGTGACATGGAAGAGCGACATGGAGGATCGACATGTAGGAGTGACATGGAGGAGTGACATGGAAGACAGGTAGGAGTGACATGGAGGAGCGACATTCTGGACAGACATTCTGGAGTGACATTGATGAGCTACATGGAGGAGGTACATAGGGGAGTGACATGGAAGACATGGAGGAGTGAAATGGGGGAGTGACATGGAAGATGGGGAGGATTGACATGTAGGAGCAAAATGGAGGTGTTAAATTGAGGATGGACATGGAGAAGTGATATGGAGGAGGGACATGGAGGAGTGACATTCTGAATGGGCATTCTGGATGTCGCAAATCTATCTGGAGTTAAATTCTGGATTTACATTCTGGATTGACATGGAGGAGCAACATTCCCGAGTGACATGGAGGAGTTTTATGGATGAGCAATTAGGAGCGACATGGAGGATCGAACCGGAGGAGTGACATGGAAGACATGGAGTGACATGGATGATCGACATTGAGTAGTGACTTGGAGTAGTGTGAGTAGAGTGACACAAGGAGGAGTGACATGAAGGAGTAAGAAGGAAGAGCGACATGGAGGAGTGACATGGAGGATCGACATTCTGGAATGACATGGAGAAGCAGCATTCTGGTGTGACATGGAGGAGATACATGGAGGAGTGATATGGAGGAAGAGGGACGAGAGACATAGAGGATCGACATGGAAAAGTCACATGGAGGAGTGTCAGGAGTGACATGGAACACATGGTGGAGTGACATGGAAGTGTGACATGGAGGAGTGACATGGAGGATCGACATGGAGGAGTGACATTGGGAGCGACATGGTGGAGTGACTTGGAGGAGTGACATGTAGGTTGACATGGAGGAGTGACGTGGAAGACAGGGAGGAATGACATGGAGGAGCGCAATAGAGGATCGACATGGAGCACATGGAGGAGTGAAATGGAGGAGCGACATGGAGGATCAACGTGGAGGAGTGACATGTAGGATCTACATGGAGGAATGACATGGAGGATCAACATGGAGGAGCGACATAGAGGATTGACATGGAGGAGTGACATGGTAGAGATGGGGGAGTGACATGGAGGAGAGACATGGAAGATCGACATGGAATAGTCACATTCTGGAGTTAAATCTAGATTGTCATGGAGGAGCGACATTCTAGAGTGACATGGAGGAGCGACATGGTTGAGGGATATGGATGAGCAAGGAAGAGCAACATGTGTCGACATGGAAGACATGGAGGAGTGACATGGAGGATCGATGTGGAGGAGTAACAAGGAGGAGCGACATGGAGGATCGACATGGAGGAGCGACATCAAGCAGTGAAATTCTGGAGTTCAATCTGGAGTGACATGGAGGAGCGAAATTCTGGAGTGACATGGAGTAGCGACATGGAGGAGTGACATGCTGGAGCAACATGGAGGATAAAAATGTAGGACCGATGTGGAGGAGTAACAAGGAGGAGCGACATAGAGGATCGAAATGGATTTGCGACATCAAGCAGTTACATGGATAAGTGACATTCTGGAGCTAAATCTGGAGTGATATTCTGGAGTGACATGGAAGAGCGACATTCTGGAGTGACATGGAGTAGCGACATGGTGTAGTGATATGGAGGATTAAGAAGGAGCCACATGGAGGATCGACATGTGTCGACATGGAAGACATGGAGGAGTGACATGGAGGATTGACATGGAGGATCGACATGGAGCAGCGACATGGAGCAGCGACATGGAGGAGTGACATGGAGAAGCGACATGGAGGATCGACATGGCGGAGTTACATGCAGGACTGACATGGAAGAAAGGGAGGAGTGACATGGAGTGGCGACATGGAGGTGTGAAATAGAGGATCGACATGGAGGAGATATATGGAGGAGTGACATTCTGGAGTGACTTTCTGGAGGGACATTCTGGAGTGACATGGAGGTATCGACATGGAGGAGTGACAAGGAGGAGTGATATAGAGGATCAACATAGAGGATTGACATGGAGGAGGGACATGGAGGAGTGAGGTTCTGGAGTTAAATTCTGGAGAGACATTCTGGAGTGACATGGAGGAGCGGCAATCTGGGGTAACATGGAGGAGATACATGGAGGAGTGATATGGAGGAGCAGGGACGAGAGACATAGAGGATCAACATGGAAAAGTCACATGGAGGAGCAACACGGAGGAGTGACATGGAACACATGGTGGAGTGACATTGAGGATCGAAATGTAGGATCGACATGGAGCAGTGACATAAAGGATTGACATGGAAGTGTGACATAGAGGATCGACATGGAGGAGTGACATGGAGGAGCGACATTCTGGAGTGACATGGAGGAATGACATGAAGGAGTGATATGGAGGAGCAAGGAGGAGCGACACTGAGGATCCATATGAATAATTTACATGGAGGAGCAACACATTGGAGTGACATGGAAGATATGGAGGAGTGACATGGAGGAGCAACATGGAGTATCGACATGGAGGATCAACATGGAGGAGTGACATCACGGAGTGACATGGAGGTCTGACAACGAGGAGGTACATTCTGGAGGGACAGGGTGGAGCGACATTCTGGAGTGACATGTAAGATCGACATGGAGGAGTAACATGTAGGATCTAAATGGAGGAGTGACATGGAGGAGCGACATGTAAGAGCGATATGGAGGATCGACAAGGAGGAACAACATTGAGGAGCAACATGGAGGACTGACATGGAGGAGCAACATGGCAGAGCGACTAGGGGGAGCTACATGGAGTAGCGACATCACGGAGTGACATGGAGGACTGACATGGAGGAGTGACATGGAGGAGTGATATGGAAGACAGGGAGGAGTGACATGTAGGGTCGACATGGAGGAGGAATATGGAGGAGCAACATGGAGGATTGACATAGAGGTGTAACATGAAGGATCTGCATTGAGGAGCTACATGGAGGAGGTACATGGGGGAGTGAAATGGAAGACATGGAGGAGTGACATGGAGGATCAACATGGAGCAGTGACATGGAGGAGTGACATGGAAGTGTGACATGGAGGAGTGACTTGGAGGAGCGACATGGAAGAGCGACATGGAGGATCTACATGGAGGAGCAACATCACGGAGCGACATGGAAGACTGACAACGAGGAAATACAGTCTGGAGGAACATGCTAGAGCGACATTCTGGTGTGAAATTCTGGAGTGATATGTAGGATCTACATGGAGGATTGACTTGGAGGATCGACATGGAGGAGCGACATAGAGTATCGACATGGAAGAGTATCAAGGTTGATCGACATGGAGAAGTGAAATGGAGGAGTGACATGGTAGATATGGAGGAGAGACATGGAAGATCGACATGGAGGATCGACATGTAGGAGTGACATTCTGGAGTTAAATCTGGTTGACATGGAGGAGCGACATTCTGTAGTGACATTCTGGAGTGACATGGTGGATTGATATGGATGAGTAAGGAGGAGCGACATGGCGGATCGACATGTGTCATCATGGAAGACATGGAGGAGTGACATGGAAAATCGACATTGAGCAGTGACATGGACGAGCGACATTCTGGAGTGACATGGAGGAGCGACATGGAAGATCGACATGGAGGAGTAACATGTAGGATCTAAATGGAGGAGTGACATGAAGGATCGACATGGAGGAGCTATATGGAGGATCAACAAGGAGGAGTCGACATGGAGTATTGACAAGGAAAACTGACATGGAGGAGTGACATTCTACAGTTAAATTCTGGAGTGAAATTCTGGAGTGACATGTAGGATCTACATGGAGGAGTGACATTGAGGATCGACTTGTAGGAGCGAAATAGAGGATCAACATGGAGGAGTGTCAAGGTTGATCGACATGGAGGAGTGACATGGAAAAGTGACATGGTAGAGAAGATGGAGAGACATGGAAGATCGACATGGAGGAGTAACATGTAGGATCTAAATGGAGGAGTGACATGAAGGATCGACATGGAGGAGCGATATGGAGGATCGACAAGGAGGAGTCGACATGGAGTATTGACAAGGTAGACTGACATGGAGGAGTGACATTCTACAGTTAAATTCTGGTGTGAAATTCTGGAGTGACATGTAGGATCTACATGGAGGAGTGACATGAGGATCGACATGGAGGAGCGACATAGAGGATCGACATGGAGGAGTGTCAAGGTTGATCGACATGGAGGAGTGACATGGAGGAGAGATATGGAAGATCGACATGGGGGATCGACATGGAGGAGTGACATGGAGGAGTTAAATCTGGATTGACATGGAGGAGCGACATTCTGGAATTAAATCTGTATTGACATGGAGGAGCGACATTCTGAAGTGACATGGAGGAGTGACATGGAGGAGTGACATGGAGGATCGACATTGAGCAGTGACATGGAGGAGTGACATTTTAGAGGGACATTCTGGAGGGACATTCTGGAGTGAAATTGATGAGAGATATGGAGGGTTGACATAGAGGAGTAACATGAAGGATCTAAATGGAGGAGCTACATGGAGGAGGTAAATAGGGGAGTGACATGGAAGACATGGAGCGACATGGAGTAGTAACAAGGAGGAGCGACATGGAAGAGCGACATCGAGCAGTGACATGGAAGTGTGACATTTAGGACATTGAGGATCAACATGGAGGAGTGACATGTAGGAGCGAAATGGCGGAATGAAATGGAGGATTGACATGGAGGAGTTACATAGAGGTGTGACGTGGAAGAAAGGAAGGAGTTACATGGAGGAGCGACTATAGGAGTGAAATAGTGGATCGACATGGAGGAGTGACATGGAGGAGTGACATTCTGGAGCGACATGGAGGAGGGACATGGAGGAGTAACATTCTGGAGTTAAATTCTGAAGTGACATTCTGGAGTGACATGAAGGAGTGACATTCTGGAGTGACATGGAAGATCGAGATGGAGGAGCGAAATAGAGGTTTGACATTCTGGAGTGACATGGAGGATCGACATTCTGGAGTGACATTGATGAGTGAAATGGTGGAGCGAAATGGAGGATCGAGATGGAGGAGTGACATGGAGGAGAAACATAGAAGAGTTTCATGTAGGAGCTACATGAGGGGCAATATTACGGATCGACTTGGAGGACTGACATGGAGGAATGACTTTCTGGAGGGACATGGAGGAGCGACATTCTGGAGTGACATGGATGAGCGACATTCTGGAGTGACATGGAGGAGCGAAATGGAAGATCGACATGGAGGAGTAACATGTAGGATCTAAATGGAGGAGTTACATGTAGGATCGACATGGAGGATCGACAAGGAGGAGTGACATGGAGGAGTATCAAGGTTGATCGACATGGAGAAGTGACATGGAGGAGTGACATGGTAGAGATGGAGGAGTGACATGGAGGAGAGACATGGAAGATCGACATGGAGGATCGACATGGAAGAGTGACATTCTGGAGTTAAATCTGGATTGACATGGAGGAGCGACATTCTAGAGTGACATGGAGGAGCGACATGGTGGAGGGATATGGATGAGCAAGGAAGAGCGACATGGAGGATCAACATGTGTCGACATGGAAGACATGGAGGAGTGACATGGAGGATCGATGTGGAGGAGTAACAAGGAGGAGCGACATGGAGGAGCGACATCAAGCAGTGACATTCTGGAGTTCAATCTGGAGTGACATGGAGGAGCGACATTCTGGAGTGACATGGAGCAGCGACATGGAGGAGTGACATGCTGGAGCAACATGGAGGATAAAAATGTAGGATCGATGTGGAGGAGTAACAAGGAGGAGCGACATAGAGAATCGAAATGGATTTGCGACATCTAGCAGTTACATGGATAAGTGACATTCTGGAGTTAAATCTGGAGTGATATTCTGGAGTGACATGGAAGAGCGACATTCTGGAGGAACATGGTGGAGCGACATTCTGGAGTTACATTCTGGAGTGACATGGAGGAGCGACATTCTGGAGTGACATGGAGTAGCGACATGGTGGAGTGATATGGAGGATTAAGAAGGAGCCACATGGATGATCGACATGTGTCGACATGGAAGACATGGAGGAATGACATGGAGGATTGACATGGAGGATCGACATGGAGCAGCGACATGGAGGAGTGACATGGAGAAGCGACATGGAGGATCGACATGGCGGAGTTACATGCAGGACTGACATGGAAGAAAGGGAGGAGTGACATGGAGTGGCGACATGGAGGTGTGAAATAGAGGATCGACATGGAGGAGGTATATGGAGGAGTGACATTCTGGAGTGACATGGAGGTATCGACATGGAGGAGTGACAAGGAGGAGTGATATAGAGGATCAACATAGAGGATTGACATGGAGGAGGGACATGGAGGAGTGACGTTCTGGAGTTAAATTCTGGAGAGACATTCTGGAGTGACATGGAGGAGATACATGGAGGAGTGATATGGAGGAGCAGGGACGAGAGACATAGAGGATCGACATGGAAAAGTCACATGGAGGAGCAGCACGGAGGAGTGACATGGAACACATGGTGGAGTGACATTGAGGATCGAAATGGAGGATCGACATGAAACAGTGACATGGAGGAGTGACATGGAAGTGTGACATGGAGGAGTGACATGGAGGAGCGACATGGCGGAGTGACATGGAGGAGTAACATGGAGGCTTGACGTGGAAGACAGGGATTAGTGACATTGAGGAGCAAAATAGAGGATCAACATGATGGAGTGACATGGAGGAGTGGCATTCTGGAGTGACATTCTTGAGTGACATTCTGGAGTGACATGGAGGAGCGACATTGAGGAGCTACATGGAGGTCTCACAACGAGGAGCGACATTCTGGATGAATCTGTTGACCAACAAAATTTTCAATTGCAGGTGCTTAGCAGGAAATTGACCATAATTCATTGACCATTAGCAAATCATCATAAATCTTGGTAGATATCTTCAGTACATGTTTGGGAAGAGGCGTACCAAAGAATTTTCCGCTTGACACATAAGGGGCGCCACAAATATCAGAAACTTGTATCGCAAGATCCGGTAGACAGAATTTTATCAAATTTGGTGCACATACTCTGGGGGCAAGTATTAACCAAGATCTATAGTGTCATATTGATCGGTGCATGTGGGCGTGGCCTATTTAGCATTTTATGCAAAATTATGCCTTTGCTCAATTTGCTGTGAGCTGGAATGAGCTAGAGACATGAGACTTGGTACCATAACTGTACATGATGCCATAATGCTTCACATAAAATATGAAAACAATTGGCCACATGGTGGCGCTATAACAATTTTCAAGGCAACCACCACCCTCACACCATAAGTCCTATTAATTTGAAATTTGACAGACATGTGCTGCTGAATGTGATCTAAAATAAAGTCTCTTGGACCACGAAAGTCCACCAACTAAATTTTCCGCCATGTTGAATTTTTTGAAAAACACATTTTTGACATCTTTAATTCATTTTAAATTGATATAACTATGTGGATGTGGAAATATGTTTTATATATTTCATGTTTATTGTTTTACAATGTAATTGTAACTTGTGTTGAAATGTACCACTATACGATAACAATGTACAACTCTAATTTTCATCACTAAGCCAAAGAATGCATTTCTCATACAGAAAGTGCGTTTATATGAAGAATATGTGATTTATTTACAGAAACACATCTGTTATACTGGAAACATCCAAAAAAGAGACAGAATATTGAAAAGAAGCATTGTTTTCTCAAATTTTACATTAGAATTTTCTTCCAAGTATCAAATCTTCATTCTGAGCTCAATTCTATGCAAAACTCTTGTTTTCATCACTAAACTCGCTTAATATGTCTTTCTCATCCCAAACCACTCAGGAACGTATTTCTCCTCAAGAAACACTGAAACTTCCATTTATATGAAAAAAATGTGATTTCTTCAGAAAATAAATCTCTTTTATTGGAAACATACAAAACAGGATGAAAATGAAAGGGAATACATTTTTATAATTTTTTTACATAATAGTTGGCCTTTCTGCATCAAACCTTCACACTGACCTCAGTTCCATGTAAAACTTTAGTTTTCATCACTAAACTTGCTTAAACTGTTTTAAAAAAATCGTATAATTGTATAACATGTCGAACAAAGTTAAACTATATCTTGTCGAAAAATTTCATGAAAAAAATTAATTGTAAAATAAATCGAAAAATGTCTTGAAAAAAAAGTCGAAAAAATTCATTGTATAAAATATCGAAAAAAATCATGAAAAAAAAGTACCGTATAAGATGTCGAAAATTTTCTTTAAGAAAAGTCAAAGTATAGTTTTTCAAAAAATGTCATGAAAAAAAAGTTATAGTATAGCATTTTGAATTTTTTTGGAAAAAAATACAATATTGTATATGTCAGCGACATTGAAGATCGACATGGAGGACTAACATGTTGGCTCCACATGGAGGATCGACATGGAGGAGCGACATTGAGGATCGACAATGAGGAGCGGCATTGAGGAGCTACATTCTGGAGTGACATGGTGGAGCGATATGGAAGATCGACATGGAGGAGTTACATGTAGGATCGACATGGAGGATCGACAAGGAGGAGTTACATTGAGGAGCAACAATGAGGAGCGGCATTGAGGAGCTACACTCTGGAGTGACATGGTGGAGCGATATGGAAGATCGACATGGAGGAGTAACATGTAGGATCTAAATGGAGGAGTTACATGTAGGATCGACAAGGAGGAGTTACATTGAGGAGCAACATGGAGGAGCGACATAGAGGATCGACATGGAGGAGTATCAAGGTTGATCGACATGGAGAAGTGACATGGAGGAGTGACATGGTAGAGATGGAGGAGTGACATGGAGGTACGACATGGAAGAGTGACATTCTGGAGTTAAATCTGGATTGACATGGAGGAGCGACATTCTAGAGTGACATGGAGGAGCGACATGGTGGAGGGATATGGATGAGCAAGGAAGAGCGACATGGAGGATCAACATGTGTCGACATGGAAGACATGGAGGAGTGACATGGAGGATCGATGTGGAGGAGTAACAAGGAGGATTGACATGGAGGAGCGACATCAAGCAGTGACATTCTGGAGTTCAATCTGGAGTGACATGGAGTAGCGACATGGAGGAGTGACATGCTGGAGCAACATGGAGGATAAAAATGTAGGACCGATGTGGAGGAGTAACAAGGAGGAGCGACATAGAGGATCGAAATGGATTTGCGACATCTAGCAGTTACATGGATAAGTGACATTCTGGAGCTAAATCTGGAGTGATATTCTGGAGTGACATGGAAGAGCGACATTCTGGAGTGACATGGAGGAGCGACATGGAAGAGCGACATGGAGGATCTACATGGAGGAGCGACATCACGGAGCGACATGGAAGACTGACAACGAGGAGGTACATTCTGGAGGAACATGGTGGAGCGACATTCTGGAGTGACATTCTGGAGTGACATGGAGGAGCGATATGGAAGATCGACATAGAGGAGTAACATGTAGGATCTAAATGGAGGAGTTACATGTAGGATCGACATGGAGGATTAACAAGGAGGAGTGAAATTGAGGAGCAACATGGAGGACTGACATGGAGGAGTGACAGCCTACAGTTAAATTCTGGTTTGAAATTCTGGAGTGACATGTAGGATCTACATGGAGGATTGACATGGAGGATCAACATGGAGGAGCGACATAGAGGATTGACATGGAGGAGTATCAAGGTTGATCGACATGGAGGAGTGACATGGAGGAGAGACATGGAAGATCGACATGGAAGAGTGACATTCTGGAGTTGAATCTGGATTGACATGGAGCAGCGACATTCTAGAGTGACATGGAGGAGCGACATGGTGGAGGGATATGGATGAGCAAGGAAGAGCGACATGGAGTATCAACATGTGTCGACATGGAAGACATGGAGGAGTGACATGGAGGATCGATGTGGAGGAGTAACAAGGAGGAGCGACATGGAGGATCGACATGGAGGAGCGACATCAAGCAGTGAAATTCTGGAGTTCAATCTGGAGTGACATGGAGGAGCGACATTCTGGAGTGACATGGAGTAGCGACATGGAAGAGTGACATGCTGGAGCAACATGGAGGATAAAAATGTAAGACCGATGTGGAGGAGTAACAAGGAGGAGCGACATAGAGAATCGAAATGGATTTGTGACATCAAGCAGTTACATGGATAAGTGACATTCTGGAGCTAAATCTGGAGTGATATCCTGGAGTGACATGGAAGAGCGACATTCTGGAGTGACATGGAGTAGCGACATGGTGGAGTGATATGGAGGATTAAGAAGGAGCCACATGGAGGATCGACATGTGTCGACATGGAAGACATGGAGGAGTGACATGGAGGTTTGACATGGAGGATCGACATTGAGCAGCGACATGGAGGAGTGACATGGAGGAGTGACATCAAGCAGTGACATTCTGGAGTTCAATCTGGAGTGATATTCTGGAGTGACATGGAGGAGCGACATTCTGGAGTGACATGGAGTAGCGACATGGAGGAGTGACATGCTGGAGCAACATGGAGTATAAAAATGTAGGATCGATGTGGAGGAGTAACAAGGAGGAGCGACATAGAGGATCAAAATGGATTTGCGACATCAAGCAGTTACATGGATAAGTGACATTCTGGAGCTAAATCTGGAGTGATATTCTGGAGTGACATGGAAGAGCGACATTCTGGAGTGACATGGAGTAGCGACATGGTGGAGTGATATGGAGGATTAAGGAGGAGCAACATATGTCGACATGGAAGACATGGAGGAGTGACATGGAGGATTGACATGGAGGATCGACATGGAGCAGCGACATGGAGGAGTGACATGGAGAAGCGACATGGAGGATCGACATGGCGGAGTTACATGCAGGACTGACATGGAAGAAAGGGAGGAGTGACATGGAGTGGCGACATGGAGGTGTGAAATAGAGGATCGACATGGAGGAGATATATGGAGGAGTGACATTCTGGAGTGACTTTCTGGAGGGACATTCTGGAATGACATGGAGTTATCGACATGGAGGAGTGACAAGGAGGAGTGATATAGAGGATCAACATAGAGGATTGACATGGAGGAGGGACATGGAGGAGTGACGTTCTGGAGTTAAATTCTGGAGAGACATTCTGGAGTGACATGGAGGAGCCGCAATCTGGGGTAACATGGTGGAGATACATGGAGGAGTGATATGGAGGAGCAGGGACGAGAGACATAGAGGATCAACATGGAAAAGTCACATGGAGGAGCAACACGGAGGAGTGACATGGAACACATGGTGGAGTGACATTGAGGATCGAAATGGAGGATCGACATGGAGCAGTGACATAAAGGATTGACATGGAAGTGTGACATGGAAGAGTGACATAGAGGATCGACATGGAGGAGTGACATGGAGGAGCGACATTCTGGAGTGACATGGAGGAATGACATGAAGGAGTGATATGGAGGAGCAAGGAGGAGCGACACTGAGGATCGATATGAATAAGTTACATGGAGGAGCGACACATTGGAGTGACATGGAAGATATGGAGGAGTGACATGGAGGAGTAACATGGAGTATCGACATGGAGGATCAACATGGAGGAGTGACATCACGGAGCGACATGGAGGTCTGACAACGAGGAGGTATATTCTGGAGGGACAGGGTGGAGCAACATTCTGGAGTGACATGGAGGAGCGACATTCTGGAGTGACATGTAAGATCGACATGGAGGAGTGACATGGAGGAGTGATATGGAAGACAGGGAGGAGTGACATGTAGGGTCGACATGGAGGAGGAATATGGAGGAGCAACATGGAGGATTGACATAGAGGTGTAACATGAAGGATCTGCATGGAGGAGCTACATGGAGGAGGTACATGGGGGAGTGAAATGGAAGACATGGAGGAGTGACATGGAGGATCAACATGGAGCAGTGACATGGAGGAGTGACATGGAAGTGTGACATGGAGGAGTGACATGGAGGATCGACATGGAGTGACATGGAGAAGCGACATGGTGGAGTTACATGGAGAAGTGACATATAGGATTGACATGGAGGAGTGACATGGAGGAGCGACATTCTGGAGTGACATGGAGGAATGACATGAAGGAGTGATATGGAGGAGCAAGGAGGAGCGACACTGAGGATCGATATGAATAAGTTACATGGAGGAGCGACACATTGGAGTGACATGGAAGATATGGAGGAGTGACATGGAGGAGCAACATGGAGTATCGACATGGAGGATCAACATGGAGGAGTGACATCACGGAGCGACATGGAGGTCTGACAACGAGGAGGTATATTCTGGAGGGACAGGGTGGAGCGACATTCTGGAGTGACATGGAGGAGCGACATTCTGGAGTGACATGTAAGATCGACATGGAGGAGTGACATGGAGGAGTGATATGGAAGACAGGGAGGAGTGACATGTAGGGTCGACATGGAGGAGGAATATGGAGGAGCAACATGGAGGATTGACATAGAGGTGTAACATGAAGGATCTGCATGGAGGAGCTACATGGAGGAGGTACATGGGGGAGTGAAATGGAAGACATGGAGGAGTGACATGGAGGATCAACATGGAGCAGTGACATGGAGGAGTGACATGGAAGTGTGACATGGAGGAGTGACATGGAGGATCGACATGGAGTGACATGGAGAAGCGACATGGTGGAGTTACATGGAGAAGTGACATATAGGATTGACATGGAGGAGTTACATGGAGGAGTGACGAGGAAGACAGGGAGGAATGACATGGAGGAGCGCAATAGAGGATCGATATGGAGCACATTGAGGAGTGAAATGGAGGGGCGACATGGAGGATAGACATGGAGGAGTGACATGGAGGATCGACATTGAGGAGTGGAATGGAGGAGCGACATGGAGGAGTGACTTGGAGGAGCGACATGGAAGAGCGACATGGAGGATCTACATGGAGGAGCAACATCACGGAGCGACATAGAGTATCGACATGGAAGAGTATCAAGGTTGATCGACATGGAGAAGTGAAATGGAGGAGTGACATGGTAGATATGGAGGAGAGACATGGAAGATCGACATGGAGGATCGACATGTAGGAGTGACATTCTGGAGTTAAATCTGGTTGACATGGAGGAGCGACATTCTGTAGTGACATTCTGGAGTGACATGGTGGATTGATATGGATGAGTAAGGAGGAGCGACATGGCGGATCGACATGTGTCGTCATGGAAGACATGGAGGAGTGACATGGAAAATCGACATTGAGCAGTGACATGGACGAGCGACATTCTGGAGTGACATGGAGGAGCGAAATGGAAGATCGACATGGAGGAGTAACATGTAGGATCTAAATGGAGGAGTGACATGAAGGATCGACATGGAGGAGCTATATGGAGAATCAACAAGGAGGAGTCGACAAGGATTATTGACAAGGAAAACTGACATGGAGGAGTGACATTCTACAGTTAAATTCTGGAGTGAAATTCTGGAGTGACATGTAGGATCTACATGGAGGAGTGACATTGAGGATTGACTTGTAGGAGCGACATAGAGGATCAACATGGAGGAGTGTCAAGGTTGATCGACATGGAGGAGTGACATGGAAAAGTGACATGGTAGAGAAGATGGAGAGACATGGAAGATCGACATGGAGGAGTAACATGTAGGATCTAAATGGAGGAGTGACATGAAGGATCGACATGGAGGAGCGATATGGAGGATCGACAAGGAGGAGTCGACATGGAGTATTGACAAGGTAGACTGACATGGAGGAGTGACATTCTACAGTTAAATTCTGGTGTGAAATTCTGGAGTGACATGTAGGATCTACATGGAGGAGTGACATGGAGGATCGACATGGAGGCGCGACATAGAGGATCGACATGGAGGAGTGTCAAGGTTGATCGACATGGAGGAGAGATATGGAAGATCGACATGGGGGATCGACATGGAGGAGTGACATGGAGGAGTTAAATCTGGATTGACATGGAGGAGCGACATTCTGGAATTAAATCTGTATTGACATGGAGGAGCAACATTCTGAAGTGACATGGAGGAGTGACATGGAGGAGTGACATGGAGGATCGACATTGAGCAGTGACATGGAGGAGTGACATTTTAGAGGGACATTCTGGAGGGGCATGTAGGAGCGACATGGCGGAATGACATGGAGGATTGACATGGAGGAGTTACATAGAGGTGTGACGTGGAAGAAAGGAAGGAGTGACATGGAGGAGCGAATATAGGAGTGAAATAGTGGATCGACATGGAGGAGTGACATGGAGGAGTGACATTCTGGAGCGACATGGAGGAGTGACATTCTGGAGTGACATGGAAGATCGAGATGGAGGAGCGAAATAGAGGTTTGACATGGAGGAGTGACATGGATGAGGGACATGGAGGAGTGACATTCTGGAGTGACATGGAGGAGCAACTTGGAGGAGGGACATGGAGAAGTAACATTCTGGCGTTAAATTCTGAAGTGACATTCTGGAGTGACATGGAGGATCGACATTCTGGAGTGACATTGATGAGTGAAATGGTGGAGCGAAATGGAGGATCGAGATGGAGGAGAAACATAGAAGAGTTTCATGTAGGAGCTACATGAGGGGCAATATTACGGATCGACTTGGAGGACTGACATGGAGGAATGACTTTCTGGAGTTCAATCTGGAGTGACATTCTGGAGTTCAATCTGGAGTGATATTCTGGAGTGACATGGAGGAGCGACATTCTGGAGTGACTTTCTGGAGTGACATGGAGGTGTCAACATGGAGGAGTGACAAGGAGGAGTGATATAGAGGATCAACATAGAGGATTGACATGGAGGAGGGACATGGAGGAGTGACGTTCTGGAGTTAAATTCTGGAGAGACATTCTGGAGTGACATGGAGGAGCGGCAATCTGGGGTAACATGCAGGAGATACATGGAGGAGTGATATGGAGGAGCAGGGACGAGAGACATAGAGGATCGACATGGAAAAGTCACATGGAGGAGCAACACGGAGGAGTGACATGGAACACATGGTGGAGTGACATTGAGGATCGAAATGGAGGATCGACATGAAACAGTGACATGGAGGAGTGACATGGAAGTGTGACATGGAGGAGTGACATGGAGGATCGACATGGAGGAGTGACATGGAGGAGCGACATGGCGGAGTGACATGGAGGAGTAACATGGAGGCTTGACGTGGAAGACAGGGATTAGTGACATTGAGGAGCGAAATAGAGGATCAACATGAAGGAGTGACATGGAGGAGTGGCATTCTGGAGTGACATTCTTGAGTGACATTCTGGAGTGACATGGAGGAGCGACATGGAGGAGAGACATGGAGGAGTAACATTCTGGAGTTAATTTCTGGAGTGACATGGAGGAGCGACTTTCTGGAGTGACATTGAGGATCGACAATGAGGAGCGACATTGAGGAGCTACATGGAGGAGCTACATGGAGGAGCGACATGGAGGTCTCACAATGAGGAGCGACATTCTGGATGAATCTGTTGACCAACAAAATTTTCAATTGCAGGTGCTTAGCAGGAAATTGACCATAATTCATTGACCATTAGCAAATCATCATAAATCTTGGTAGATATCTTCAGTACATGTTTGGGAAGAGGCGTACCAAAGAATTTTCCGCTTGACACATAAGGGGTGCCACAAATATCAGAAACTTGTATCGCAAGATCCGGTGGACAGAATTTTATCAAATTTGGTGCACATACTCTGGGGGCAAGTATTAACCAAGATCTATAGTGTCATATTGATCGGTGCATGTGGGCGTGGCCTATTTAGCATTTTATGCAAAATTATGCCTTTGCTCAATTTGCTGTGAGCTGGAATGAGCTAGAGACATGAGACTTGGTACCATAACTGTACATGATGCCATAATGCTTCACATAAAATATGAAAACAATTGGCCACATGGTGGCGCTATAACAATTTTCAAGGCCAGCCCCCTCACACCATAAGTCCTATTAATTTGAAATTTGACAGACATGTGCTGCTGAATGTGATCTAAAATAAAGTCTCTTGGACCACGAAAGTCCACCAACTAAATTTTCCGCCATGTTGAATTTTTTGAAAAACACATTTTTGACATCTCCGCCTAAGCCGTAGGTCCGATTGCTGGAATATTTTTAGCTGATGATAGCCCATCATCTCCAAACTTGCAGCATATGTTCACAAGAGTAGCGGAAACATCTGCTGAAAGTGCACCTGGACATATTTTCCGCCATATTGGATTTTTTGAAAAACACATTTTTGACATCTCCGCCTAAGCCGTAGGTCCGATTGCTGGAATATTTTCTGCGAATCAATATTGGACCAGGCTCATCAAAAGTTGCATTAAGCTTGTTGATATGTTATTGCGTTGTGAAGATATTGACCAATACATTTCTAAGAGGCGTGCCTCAGCACATCAGTAGACCTAACTTCACAAGCCCATCATCTCCAAACTTGCAGCATATGTTCACAAGAGTAGTTGAAACATCCGCTGAAAGTTTCATTCAAATCGACCACTAGAGCAATATGCCGCGTGCGGCTTTAATTCATTTTAAATTGATATAACTATGTGGATGTGGAAATATGTTTTATATATTTCATGTTTATTCTTTTACAATGTAAACTGTGTTGAAATGTACCACTATACGATAACAATGTACAACTCTAATTTTCATCACTAAGCCAAAGAATGCATTTCTCATACAGAAAGTGCGTTTATATGAAGAATATGTGATTTATTTACAGAAACACATCTGTTATACTGGAAACATACAAAAAAGAGACAGAATATTAAAAAGAAACATTGTTTTCTCAAATTTTACATTAGAATTCTCTTCCAAGTATCAAATCTTCATTCTGAGCTCAATTCTATGCAAAACTCTTGTTTTCATCACTAAACTCGCTTAATATGTCTTTCTCATGCAAAACCACTCAAATACGCATTTCTCCTCAAGAAACACTGAAAAGTGCGTTTATATGAAGAATATGTGATTTATTTACAGAAACACATCTGTTATACTGGAAACATACAAAAAAGAGACAGAATATTGAAAAGAAACATTGTTTTCTCAAATTTTACATTAGAATTCTCTTCCAAGTATCAAATCTTCATTCTGAGCTCAATTCTATGCAAAACTCTTGTTTTCATCACTAAACTCGCTTAATATGTCTTTCTCATGCAAAACCACTCAAATACGCATTTCTCCTCAAGAAACACTGAAAAGTGCGTTTATATGAAGAATATGTGATTTATTTACAGAAACACATCTGTTATACTGGAAACATACAAAAAAGAGACAGAATATTGAAAAGAAACATTGTTTTCTCAAATTTTACATTAGAATTCTCTTCCAAGTATCAAATCTTCATTCTGAGCTCAATTCTATGCAAAACTCTTGTTTTCATCACTAAACTCGCTTAATATGTCTTTCTCATGCAAAACCACTCAAATACGCATTTCTCCTCAAGAAACACTGAAAAGTGCGTTTATATGAAGAATATGTGATTTATTTACAGAAACACATCTGTTATACTGGAAACATACAAAAAAGAGACAGAATATTGAAAAGAAACATTGTTTTCTCAAATTTTACATTAGAATTCTCTTCCAAGTATCAAATCTTCATTCTGAGCTCAATTCTATGCAAAACTCTTGTTTTCATCACTAAACTCGCTTAATATGTCTTTCTCATCCAACACCACTCAGGAACGTATTTCTCCTCAAGAAACACTGAAACTTCCATTTATATGAAAAAAATGTGATTTCTTCAGAAAATAAATCTCTTTTATTGGAAACATACAAAACAGGATGAAAATGAAAGGGAATACATTTTTATAATTTGTTTACATAATAGTTGGCCTTTCTGCATGAAAACTTCACACTGACCTCAGTTCCATGTAAAACTTTAGTTTTCATCACTAAACTTGCTTAAACTGTTTTTAAAAAAAATCGTATAATTGTATAACATGTCGAACAAAGTTAAACTATATCTTGTCGAAAAAATTCATGAAAAAAATTAATTGTAAAATAAATCGAAAAATGTCTTGAAAAAAAGTCGAAAAAATTCATTGTATAAAATATCGAAAAAAATCATGAAAAAAAAGTACCGTATAAGATGTCGAAAATTTTCTTTAAGAAAAGTCAAAGTATAGTTTTTCAAAAAATGTCATGAAAAAAAAGTTATAGTATAGCATTTTGAATTTCTTTTGAAAAAAATACAATATTGTCAGCGACATTGAAGATCGACATGGAGGACTAACATGTTGGCTCCACATGGAGGATCGACATGGAGGAGCGACATTGAGGATCGACAATGAGGAGCGGCATTGAGGAACTACATTCTGGAGTGACATGGTGGAGCGATATGGAAGATCGACATGGAGGAGTTACATGTAGGATCGACATGGAGGATCAACAAGGAGGAGTTACATTGAGGAGCAACATGGAGGAGCGACATAGAGGATCGACATGGAGGAGTATCAAGGTTGATCGACATGGAGAAGTGACATGGAGGAGTGACATGGTAGAGATGGAGGAGTGACATGGAGGTACGACATGGAAGAGTGACATTCTGGAGTTAAATCTGGATTGACATGGAGGAGCGACATTCAAGAGTGACATGGAGGAGCGACATGGTGGAGGGATATGGATGAGCAAGGAAGAGCGACATGGAGGATCAACATGTGTCGACATGGAAGCCATGGAGGAGTGACATGGAGGATCGATGTGGAGGAGTAACAAGGAGGATCGACATGGAGGAGCGACATCAAGCAGTGACATTCTGGAGTTCAATCTGGAGTGACATGGAGTAGCGACATGGAGGAGTGACATGCTGGAGCAACATGGAGGATAAAAATGTAGGACCGATGTGGAGGAGTAACAAGGAGGAGCGACATAGAGGATCGAAATGGATTTGCGACCTCTAGCAGTTACATGGATAAGTGACATTCTGGAGCTAAATCTGGAGTGATATTCTGGAGTGACATGGAAGAGCGACATTCTGGAGTGACATGGAGGAGCGACATGGAAGAGCGACATGGAGGATCTACATGGAGGAGCGACATCACGGAGCGACATGGAAGACTGACAACGAGGAGGTACATTCTGGAGGAACATGGTGGAGCGACATTCTGGAGTGACATTCTGGAGTGACATGGAGGAGCGATATGGAAGATCGACATAGAGGAGTAACATGTAGGATCTAAAAGGAGGAGTGAAATTGAGGAGCAACATGGAGGACTGACATGGAGGAGTGACAGCCTACAGTTAAATTCTGGTTTGAAATTCTGGAGTGACATGTAGGATCTACATGGAGGATTGACATGGAGGATCAACATGGAGGAGCGACATAGAGGATTGACATGGAGGAGTATCAAGGTTGATCGACATGGAGGAGTGACATGGAGGAGAGACATGGAAGATCGACATGGAAGAGTGACATTCTGGAGTTGAATCTGGATTGACATGGAGCAGCGACATTCTAGAGTGACATGGAGGAGCGACATGGTGGAGGGATATGGATGAGCAAGGAAGAGCGACATGGAGTTTCAACATGTGTCGACATGGAAGACATGGAGGAGTGACATGGAGGATCGATGTGGAGGAGTAACAAGGAGGAGCGACATGGAGGATCGACATGGAGGAGCGACATCAAGCAGTGAAATTCTGGAGTTCAATCTGGAGTGACATGGAGGAGCGACATTCTGGAGTGACATGGAGTAGCGACATGGAAGAGTGATATGGTGGATTAAGAAGGAGCCACATGGAGGATCGACATGTGTCGACATGGAAGACATGGAGGAGTGACTTGGAGGTTTGACATGGAGGATCGACATTGAGCAGCGACATGGAGGAGTGACATGGAGGAGTGACATCAAGCAGTGACATTCTGGAGTTCAATCTGGAGTGATATTCTGGAGTGACATGGAGGAGCGACATTCTGGAGTGACATGGAGTAGCGACATGGAGGAGTGACATGCTGGAGCAACATGGAGTATAAAAATGTAGGATCGATGTGGAGGAGTAACAAGGAGGAGCGACATAGAGGATCAAAATGGCTTTGCGACATCAAGCAATTACATGGATAAGTGACATTCTGGAGCTAAATCTGGAGTGATATTCTGGAGTGACATGGAAGAGCGACATTCTAGAGTGACATGGAGTAGCGACATGGTGGAGTGATATGGAGGATTAAGGAGGAGCAACATATGTCGACATGGAAGACATGGAGGAGTGACATGGAGGATTGACATGGAGGATCGACATGGAGCAGCGACATGGAGGAGTGACATGGAGAAGCGACATGGAGGATCGACATGGCGGAGTTACATGCAGGACTGACATGGAAGAAAGGGAGGAGTGACATGGAGTGGCGACATGGAGGTGTGAAATAGAGGAGAGACATGGAAGATCGACATGGAAGAGTGACATTCTGGAGTTGAATCTGGATTGACATGGAGCAGCGACATTCTAGAGTGACATGGAGGAGCGACATGGTGGAGGGATATGGATGAGCAAGGAAGAGCGACATGGAGTTTCAACATGTGTCGACATGGAAGACATGGAGGAGTGACATGGAGGATCGATGTGGAGGAGTAACAAGAAGGAGCGACATGGAGGATCGACATGGAGGAGCGACATCAAGCAGTGAAATTCTGGAGTTCAATCTGGAGTGACATGGAGGAGCGACATTCTGGAGTGACATGGAGTAGCGACATGGAAGAGTGATATGGTGGATTAAGAAGGAGCCACATGGAGGATCGACATGTGTCGACATGGAAGACATGGAGGAGTGACTTGGAGGTTTGACATGGAGGATCGACATTGAGCAGCGACATGGAGGAGTGACATGGAGGAGTGACATCAAGCAGTGACATTCTGGAGTTCAATCTGGAGTGATATTCTGGAGTGACATGGAGGAGCGACATTCTGGAGTGACATGGAGTAGCGACATGGAGGAGTGACATGCTGGAGCAACATGGAGTATAAAAATGTAGGATCGATGTGGAGGAGTAACAAGGAGGAGCGACATAGAGGATCAAAATGGCTTTGCGACATCAAGCAATTACATGGATAAGTGACATTCTGGAGCTAAATCTGGAGTGATATTCTGGAGTGACATGGAAGAGCGACATTCTAGAGTGACATGGAGTAGCGACATGGTGGAGTGATATGGAGGATTAAGGAGGAGCAACATATGTCGACATGGAAGACATGGAGGAGTGACATGGAGGATTGACATGGAGGATCGACATGGAGCAGCGACATGGAGGAGTGACATGGAGAAGCGACATGGAGGATCGACATGGCGGAGTTACATGCAGGACTGACATGGAAGAAAGGGAGGAGTGACATGGAGTGGCGACATGGAGGTGTGAAATAGAGGAGAGACATGGAAGATCGACATGGAAGAGTGACATTCTGGAGTTGAATCTGGATTGACATGGAGCAGCGACATTCTAGAGTGACATGGAGGAGCGACATGGTGGAGGGATATGGATGAGCAAGGAAGAGCGACATGGAGTTTCAACATGTGTCGACATGGAAGACATGGAGGAGTGACATGGAGGATCGATGTGGAGGAGTAACAAGAAGGAGCGACATGGAGGATCGACATGGAGGAGCGACATCAAGCAGTGAAATTCTGGAGTTCAATCTGGAGTGACATGGAGGAGCGACATTCTGGAGTGACATGGAGTAGCGACATGGAAGAGTGATATGGTGGATTAAGAAGGAGCCACATGGAGGATCGACATGTGTCGACATGGAAGACATGGAGGAGTGACTTGGAGGTTTGACATGGAGGATCGACATTGAGCAGCGACATGGAGGAGTGACATGGAGGAGTGACATCAAGCAGTGACATTCTGGAGTTCAATCTGGAGTGATATTCTGGAGTGACATGGAGGAGCGACATTCTGGAGTGACATGGAGTAGCGACATGGAGGAGTGACATGCTGGAGCAACATGGAGTATAAAAATGTAGGATCGATGTGGAGGAGTAACAAGGAGGAGCGACATAGAGGATCAAAATGGCTTTGCGACATCAAGCAATTACATGGATAAGTGACATTCTGGAGCTAAATCTGGAGTGATATTCTGGAGTGACATGGAAGAGCGACATTCTGGAGTGACATGGAGTAGCGACATGGTGGAGTGATATGGAGGATTAAGGAGGAGCAACATATGTCGACATGGAAGACATGGAGGAGTGACATGGAGGATTGACATGGAGGATCGACATGGAGCAGCGACATGGAGGAGTGACATGGAGAAGCGACATGGAGGATCGACATGGCGGAGTTACATGCAGGACTGACATGGAAGAAAGGGAGGAGTGACATGGAGTGGCGACATGGAGGTGTGAAATAGAGGAGAGACATGGAGGAGATATATGGAGGAGTGACATTCTGGAGTGACTTTCTGGAGGGACATTCTGGAATGACATGGAGTTATCGACATGGAGGAGTGACAAGGAGGAGTGATATAGAGGATCAACATAGAGGATTGACATGGAGGAGGGACATGGAGGAGTGACGTTCTGGAGTTAAATTCTGGAGAGACATTCTGGAGTGACATGGAGGAGCCGCAATCTGGGGTAACATGGTGGAGATACATGGAGGAGTGATATGGAGGAGCAGGGACGAGAGACATAGAGGTTCAACATGGAAAAGTCACATGGAGGAGCAACACGGAGGAGTGACATGGAACACATGGTGGAGTGACATTGAGGATCGAAATGGAGGATCGACATGGAGCAGTGACATAAAGGATTGACATGGAAGTGTGACATGGAAGAGTGACATGGAGGAGCGACATTCTGGAGTGACATGGAGGAATGACATGAAGGAGTGATATGGAGGAGCAAGGAGGAGCGACACTGAGGATCGATATGAATAAGTTACATGGAGGAGCGACACATTGGAGTGACATGGAAGATATGGAGGAGTGACATGGAGGAGCAACATGGAGTATCGACATGGAGGATCAACATGGAGGAGTGACATCACGGAGCGACATGGAGGTCTGACAACGAGGAGGTATATTCTGGAGGGACAGGGTGGAGCGACATTCTGGAGTGACATGGAGGAGCGACATTCTGGAGTGACATGGAGGACTGACATGGAGGAGTGACATGGAGGAGTGATATGGAAGACAGGGAGGAGTGACATGTAGGGTCGACATGGAGGAGGAATATGGAGGAGCAACATGGAGGATTGACATAGAGGTGTAACATGAAGGATCTGCATGGAGGAGCTACATGGAGGAGGTACATGGGGGAGTGAAATGGAAGACATGGAGGAGTGACATGGAGGATCAACATGGAGCAGTGACATGGAGGAGTGACATGGAAGTGTGACATGGAGGAGTGACATGGAGGATCGACATGGAGTGACATGGAGAAGCGACATGGTGGAGTTACATGGAGAAGTGACATATAGGATTGACATGGAGGAGTTACATGGAGGAGTGACGAGGAAGACAGGGAGGAATGACATGGAGGAGCGCAATAGAGGATCGATATGGAGCACATTGAGGAGTGAAATGGAGGGGCGACATGGAGGATAGACATGGAGGAGTGACATGGAGGATCGACATTGAGGAGTGGAATGGAGGAGCGACATGGAGGAGTGACTTGGAGGAGCGACATGGAAGAGCGACATGGAGGATCTACATGGAGGAGCAACATCACGGAGCGACATAGATTATCGACATGGAAGAGTAACAAGGTTGATCGACATGGAGAAGTGAAATGGAGGAGTGACAGGGTAGATATGGAGGAGAGACATGGAAGATCGACATGGAGGATCGACATGTCGGAGTGACATTCTGGAGTTAAATCTGGTTGACATGGAGGAGCGACATTCTGTAGTGACATTCTGGAGTGACATGGTGGATTGATATGGATGAGTAAGGAGGAGCGACATGGCGGATCGACATGTGTCGTCATGGAAGACATGGAGGAGTGACATGGAAAATCGACATTGAGCAGTGACATGGACGAGCGACATTCTGGAGTGACATGGAGGAGCGACATGGAAGATCGACATGGAGGAGTAACATGTAGGATCTAAATGGAGGAGTGACATGAAGGATCGACATGGAGGAGCTATATGGAGAATCAACAAGGAGGAGTCGACATGGAGTATTGACAAGGAAAACTGACATGGAGGAGTGACATTCTACAGTTAAATTCTGGAGTGAAATTCTGGAGTGACATGTAGGATCTACATGGAGGAGTGACATTGAGGATCGACTTGTAGGAGCGACATAGAGGATCAACATGGAGGAGTGTCAAGGTTGATCGACATGGAGGAGTGACATGGAAAAGTGACATGGTAGAGAAGATGGAGCGACATGGAAGATCGACATCGAGGAGTAACATGTAGGATCTAAATGGAGGAGTGACATGAAGGATCGACATGGAGGAGCGATATGGAGGATCGACAAGGAGGAGTCGACATGGAGTATTGACAAGGTAGACTGACATGGAGGAGTGACATTCTACAGTTAAATTCTGGTGTGAAATTCTGGAGTGACATGTAGGATCTACATGGAGGAGTGACATGGAGGATCGACATGGAGGAGAGATATGGAAGATCGACATGGGGGATCGACATGGAGGAGTGACATGGAGGAGTTAAATCTGGATTGACATGGAGGAGCGACATTCTGGAATTAAATCTGTATTGACATGGAGGAGCGACATTCTGAAGTGACATGGAGGAGTGACATGGAGGATCGACATTGAGCAGTGACATGGAGGAGTGACATTTTAGAGGGACATTCTGGAGGGACATGTAGGAGCGACATGGCGGAATGACATGGAGGATTGACATGGAGGAGTTACATAGAGGTGTGACGTGGAAGAAAGGAAGGAGTGACATGGAGGAGCGACTATAGGAGTGAAATAGTGGATCGACATGGAGGAGTGACATGGCGGAGTGACATTCTGGAGCGACATGGAGGAGTGACATTCTGGAGTGACATGGAAGATCGAGATGGAGGAGCGAAATAGAGGTTTGACATGGAGGAGTGACATGGATGAGGGACATGGAGGAGTGACATTCTGGAGTGACATGGAGGAGCGACATGGAGGAGGGACATGGAGAAGTAACATTCTGGAGTTAAATTCTGAAGTGACATTCTGGAGTGACATGGAGGATCGACATTCTGGAGTGACATTGATGAGTGAAATGGTGGAGAGAAATGGAGGATCGAGATGGAGGAGAAACATAGAAGAGTTTCATGTAGGAGCTACATGAGGGGCAATATTACGGATCGACTTGGAGGACTGACATGGAGGAATGACTTTCTGGAGTTCAATCTGAAGTGACATTCTGGAGTTCAATCTGGAGTGATATTCTAGAGTGACATGGAGGAGCGACATTCTGGAGTGACTTTCTGGAGTGACATGGAGGTATCAACATGGAGGAGTGACAAGGAGGAGTGATATAGAGGATCAACATAGAGGATTGACATGGAGGAGGGACATGGAGGAGTGACGTTCTGGAGTTAAATTCTGGAGAGACATGGAGGAGCCGCAATCTGGGGTAACATGGAGGAGATACATGGAGGAGTGATATGGAGGAGCAGGGACGAGAGACATAGAGGATCGACATGGAAAAGTCACATGGAGGAGCAACACGGAGGAGTGACATGGAACACATGGTGGAGTGACATTGAGGATCGAAATGGAGGATCGACATGAAACAGTGACATGGAGGAGTGACATGGAAGTGTGACATGGAGGAGTGACATGGAGGATCGACATGGAGGAGTGACATGGAGGAGCGACATGGCGGAGTGACATGGAGGAGTAACATGGAGGCTTGACGTGGAAGACAGGGATTAGTGACATTGAGGAGCGAAATAGAGGATCAACATGAAGGAGTGACATGGAGGAGTGGCATTCTGGAGTGACATTCTTGAGTGACATTCTGGAGTGACATGGAGGAGCGACATGGAGGAGGGACATGGAGGAGTAACATTCTGGAGTTAATTTCTGGAGTGACATGGAGGAGCGACTTTCTGGAGTGACATTGAGGATCGACAATGAGGAGCGACATTGAGGAGCTACATGGAGGAGCTACATGGAGGAGCGACATGGAGGTCTCACAACGAGTAGCGACATTCTGGATGAATCTGTTGACCAACAAAATTTTCAATTGCAGGTGCTTAGCAGGAAATTGACCATAATTCATTGACCATTAGCAAATCATCATAAATCTTGGTAGATATCTTCAGTACATGTTTGGGAAGAGGCGTACCAAAGAATTTTCCGCTTGACACATAAGGGGCGCCACAAATATCAGAAACTTGTATCGCAAGATCCGGTGGACAGAATTTTATCAAATTTGGTGCACATACTCTGGGGGCAAGTATTAACCAAGATCTATAGTGTCATATTGATCGGTGCATGTGGGCGTGGCCTATTTAGCATTTTATGCAAAATTATGCCTTTGCTCAATTTGCTGTGAGCTGGAATGAGCTAGAGACATGAGACTTGGTACCATAACTGTACATGATGCCATAATGCTTCACATAAAATATGAAAACAATTGGCCACATGGTGGCGCTATAACAATTTTCAAGGCCAGCCCCCTCACACCATAAGTCCTATTAATTTGAAATTTGACAGACATGTGCTGCTGAATGTGATCTAAAATAAAGTCTCTTGGACCACGAAAGTCCACCAACTAAATTTTCCGCCATGTTGAATTTTTTGAAAAACACATTTTTGACATCTCCGCCTAAGCCGTAGGTCCGATTGCTGGAATATTTTTAGCTGATGATAGCCCATCATCTCCAAACTTGCAGCATATGTTCACAAGAGTAGCGGAAACATCTGCTGAAAGTTTCATTCAAATTGGCCACATGGTGGCGCTGTAATTAACGCCCAAACATGCAATTTTGGAAAGGCCACGCCCCTCAAACCGTAAGTCCGATTGAATTGAAATGTGACACATATGCGCAACTCCGTGTGATCTACAATAAAGCCTCTTGGACCTCCAAAGTGCACCTGGACATATTTTCCGCCATATTGGATTTTTTGAAAAACACATTTTTGACATCTGAGCCGTAGGTCCGATTGCTGGAATATTTTCTGCGAATCAATATTGGACCAGGCTCATCAAAAGTTGCATTAAGCTTGTTGATATGTTATTGCGTTGTGAAGATATTGACCAATACATTTCTAAGAGGCGTGCCTCAGCACATCAGTAGACCTAACTTCACAAGCCCATCATCTCCAAACTTGCAGCATATGTTCACAAGAGTAGTTGAAACATCCGCTGAAAGTTTCATTCAAATCGACCACTAGAGCGATATGCCGCGTGCGGCTTTAATTCATTTTAAATTGATATAACTATGTGGATGTGGAAATATGTTTTATATATTTCATGTTTATTCTTTTACAATGTAATTGTAAACTGTGTTGAAATGTACCACTATACGATAACAATGTACAACTCTAATTTTCATCACTAAGCCAAAGAATGCATTTCTCATACAGAAAGTGCGTTTATATGAAGAATATGTGATTTATTTACAGAAACACATCTGTTATACTGGAAACATACAAAAAAGAGACAGAATATTAAAAAGAAACATTGTTTTCTCAAATTTTACATTAGAATTCTCTTCCAAGTAAAAAATCTTCATTCTGAGCTCAATTCTATGCAAAACTCTTGTTTTCATCACTAAACTCGCTTAATATGTCTTTCTCATGCAAAACCACTCAAAAACGCATTTCTCCTCAAGAAACACTGAAAAGTGCGTTTATATGAAGAATATGTGATTTATTTACAGAAACACATCTGTTATACTGGAAACATACAAAAAAGAGACAGAATATTAAAAAGAAACATTGTTTTCTCAAATTTTACATTAGAATTCTCTTCCAAGTATCAAATCTTCATTCTGAGCTCAATTCTATGCAAAACTCTTGTTTTCATCACTAAACTCGCTTAATATGTCTTTCTCATGCAAAACCACTCAAATACGCATTTCTCCTCAAGAAACACTGAAAAGTGCGTTTATATGAAGAATATGTGATTTATTTACAGAAACACATCTGTTATACTGGAAACATCCAAAAAAGAGACAGAATATTGAAAAGAAACATTGTTTTCTCAAATTTTACATTAGAATTCTCTTCCAAGTATCAAATCTTCATTCTGAGCTCAATTCTATGCAAAACTCTTGTTTTCATCACTAAACTCGCTTAATATGTCTTTCTCATGCAAAACCACTCAAATACGCATTTCTCCTCAAGAAACACTGAAAAGTGCGTTTATATGAAGAATATGTGATTTATTTACAGAAACACATCTGTTATACTGGAAACATACAAAAAAGAGACAGAATATTAAAAAGAAACATTGTTTTCTGAAATTTTACATTAGAATTCTCTTCCAAGTAAAAAATCTTCATTCTGAGCTCAATTCTATGCAAAACTCTTGTTTTCATCACTAAACTCGCTTAATATGTCTTTCTCATGCAAAACCACTCAAATACGCATTTCTCCTCAAGAAACACTGAAAAGTGCGTTTATATGAAGAATATGTGATTTATTTACAGAAACACATCTGTTATACTGGAAACATACAAAAAAGAGACAGAATATTAAAAAGAAACATTGTTTTCTCAAATTTTACATTAGAATTCTCTTCCAAGTATCAAATCTTCATTCTGAGCTCAATTCTATGCAAAACTCTTGTTTTCATCACTAAACTCGCTTAATATGTCTTTCTCATGCAAAACCACTCAAATACGCATTTCTCCTCAAGAAACACTGAAAAGTGCGTTTATATGAAGAATATGTGATTTATTTACAGAAACACATCTGTTATACTGGAAACATACAAAAAAGAGACAGAATATTGAAAAGAAACATTGTTTTCTCAAATTTTACATTAGAATTCTCTTCCAAGTATCAAATCTTCATTCTGAGCTCAATTCTATGCAAAACTCTTGTTTTCATCACTAAACTCGCTTAATATGTCTTTCTCATGCAAAACCACTCAAATACGCATTTCTCCTCAAGAAACACTGAAAAGTGCGTTTATATGAAGAATATGTGATTTATTTACAGAAACACATCTGTTATACTGGAAACATACAAAAAAGAGACAGAATATTAAAAAGAAACATTGTTTTCTGAAATTTTACATTAGAATTCTCTTCCAAGTAAAAAATCTTCATTCTGAGCTCAATTCTATGCAAAACTCTTGTTTTCATCACTAAACTCGCTTAATATGTCTTTCTCATGCAAAACCACTCAAATACGCATTTCTCCTCAAGAAACACTGAAAAGTGCGTTTATATGAAGAATATGTGATTTATTTACAGAAACACATCTGTTATACTGGAAACATACAAAAAAGAGACAGAATATTGAAAAGAAACATTGTTTTCTCAAATTTTACATTAGAATTCTCTTCCAAGTATCAAATCTTCATTCTGAGCTCAATTCTATGCAAAACTCTTGTTTTCATCACTAAACTCGCTTAATATGTCTTTCTCATGCAAAACCACTCAAATACACATTTCTCCTCAAGAAACACTGAAAAGTGCGTTTATATGAAGAATATGTGATTTATTTACAGAAACACATCTGTTATACTGGAAACATCCAAAAAAGAGACAGAATATTGAAAAGAAACATTGTTTTCTCAAATTTTACATTAGAATTCTCTTCCAAGTATCAAATCTTCATTCTGAGCTCAATTCTATGCAAAACTCTTGTTTTCATCACTAAACTCGCTTAATATGTCTTTCTCATGCAAAACCACTCAAATACGCATTTCTCCTCAAGAAACACTGAAAAGTGTGTTTATATGAAGAATATGTGATTTATTTACAGAAACACATCTGTTATACTTGAAACATCCAAAAAAGAGACAGAATATTGAAAAGAAACATTGTTTTCTCAAATTTTACATTAGAATTCTCTTCCAAGTATCAAATCTTCATTCTGAGCTCAATTCTATGCAAAACTCTTGTTTTCATCACTAAACTCGCTTAATATGTCTTTCTCATCCAAAACCACTCAGGAACGTATTTCTCCTCAAGAAACACTGAAACTTCCATTTATATGAAAAAAATGTGATTTCTTCAGAAAATAAATCTCTTTTATTGGAAACATACAAAACAGGATGAAAATGAAAGGGAATACATTTTTATAATTTTTTTACATAATAGTTGGCCTTTCTGCATGAAAACTTCACACTGACCTCAGTTCCATGTAAAACTTTAGTTTTCATCACTAAACTTGCTTAAACTGTTTTAAAAAAAAATCGTATAATTGTATAACATGTCGAACAAAGTTAAACTATATCTTGTCGAAAAATTTCATGAAAAAAATTAATTGTAAAATAAATCGAAAAATGTCTTGAAAAAAAGTCGAAAAAATTCATTGTATAAAATATCGAAAAAAAATCATGAAAAAAAAGTACCGTATAAGATGTCGGAAATTTTCTTTAAGAAAAGTCAAAGTATAGTTTTTCAAAAAATGTCATGAAAAAAAAGTTATAGTATAGCATTTTGAATTTTTTTGGAAAAAAATACAATATTGTATATGTCAGCCACATTGAAGATCGACATGGAGGACTAACATGTTGGCTCCACATGGAGGATCGACATGGAGGAGCGACATTGAGGAGCAACATGGAGGAGCGACATAGAGGATCGACATGGAGGAGTATCAAGGTTGATCGACATGGAGAAGTGACATGGAGGAGTGACATGGTAGAGATGGAGGAGTGACATGGAGGTACGACATGGAAGAGTGACATTCTGGAGTTAAATCTGGATTGACATGGAGGAGCGACATTCTAGAGTGACATGGAGGAGCGACATGGTGGAGGGATATGGATGAGCAAGGAAGAGCGACATGGAGGATCAACATGTGTCGACATGGAAGACATGGAGGAGTGACATGGAGGATCGATGTGGAGGAGTAACAAGGAGGATTGACATGGAGGAGCGACATCAAGCAGTGACATTCTGGAGTTCAATCTGGAGTGACATGGAGTAGCGACATGGAGGAGTGACATGCTGGAGCAACATGGAGGATAAAAATGTAGGACCGATGTGGAGGAGTAACAAGGAGGAGCGACATAGAGGATCGAAATGGATTTGCGACATCTAGCAGTTACATGGATAAGTGACATTCTGGAGCTAAATCTGGAGTGATATTCTGGAGTGACATGGAAGAGCGACATTCTGGAGTGACATGGAGGAGCGACATGGAAGAGCGACATGGAGGATCTACATGGAGGAGCGACATCACGGAGCGACATGGAAGACTGACAACGAGGAGGTACATTCTGGAGGAACATGGTGGAGCGACATTCTGGAGTGACATTCTGGAGTGACATGGAGGAGCGATATGGAAGATCGACATAGAGGAGTAACATGTAGGATCTAAATGGAGGAGTTACATGTAGGATCGACATGGAGGATTAACAAGGAGGAGTGAAATTGAGGAGCAACATGGAGGACTGACATGGAGGAGTGACAGCCTACAGTTAAATTCTGGTTTGAAATTCTGGAGTGACATGTAGGATCTACATGGAGGATTGACATGGAGGATCAACATGGAGGAGCGACATAGAGGATTGACATGGAGGAGTATCAAGGTTGATCGACATGGAGGAGTGACATGGAGGAGAGACATGGAAGATCGACATGGAAGAGTGACATTCTGGAGTTGAATCTGGATTGACATGGAGCAGCGACATTCTAGAGTGACATGGAGGAGCGACATGGTGGAGGGATATGGATGAGCAAGGAAGAGCGACATGGAGTATCAACATGTGTCGACATGGAAGACATGGAGGAGTGACATGGAGGATCGATGTGGAGGAGTAACAAGGAGGAGCGACATGGAGGATCGACATGGAGGAGCGACATCAAGCAGTGAAATTCTGGAGTTCAATCTGGAGTGACATGGAGGAGCGACATTCTGGAGTGACATGGAGTAGCGACATGGAAGAGTGACATGCTGGAGCAACATGGAGGATAAAAATGTAAGACCGATGTGGAGGAGTAACAAGGAGGAGCGACATAGAGGATCGAAATGGATTTGTGACATCAAGCAGTTACATGGATAAGTGACATTCTGGAGCTAAATCTGGAGTGATATCCTGGAGTGACATGGAAGAGCGACATTCTGGAGTGACATGGAGTAGCGACATGGTGGAGTGATATGGTGGATTAAGAAGGAGCCACATGGAGGATCGACATGTGTCGACATGGAAGACATGGAGGAGTGACATGGAGGTTTGACATGGAGGATCGACATTGAGCAGCGACATGGAGGAGTGACATGGAGGAGTGACATCAAGCAGTGACATTCTGGAGTTCAATCTGGAGTGATATTCTGGAGTGACATGGAGGAGCGACATTCTGGAGTGACATGGCGTAGCGACATGGAGGAGTGACATGCTGGAGCAACATGGAGTATAAAAATGTAGGATCGATGTGGAGGAGTAACAAGGAGGAGCGACATAGAGGATCAAAATGGATTTGCGACATCAACATGGATAAGTGACATTCTGGAGCTAAATCTGGAGTGATATTCTGGAGTGACATGGAAGAGCGACATTCTGGAGTGACATGGAGTAGCGACATGGTGGAGTGATATGGAGGATTAAGGAGGAGCAACATATGTCGACATGGAAGACATGGAGGAATGACATGGAGGATTGACATGGAGGATCGACATGGAGCAGCGACATGGAGGAGTGACATGGAGAAGCGACATGGAGGATCGACATGGCGGAGTTACATGCAGGACTGACATGAAGAAAGGGAGGAGTGACATGGAGTGGCGACATGGAGGTGTGAATTAGAGGATCGACATGGAGGAGATATATGGAGGAGTGACATGGAGGAGTGACGTTCTGGAGTTAAATTCTGGAGAGACATTCTGGAGTGACATGGAGGAGCCGCAATCTGGGGTAACATGGTGGAGATACATGGAGGAGTGATATGGAGGAGCAGGGACGAGAGACATAGAGGATCAACATGGAAAAGTCACATGGAGGAGCAACACGGAGGAGTGACATGGAACACATGGTGGAGTGACATTGAGGATCGAAATGGAGGATCGACATGGAGCAGTGACATAAAGGATTGACATGGAAGTGTGACATGGAAGAGTGACATAGAGGATCGACATGGAGGAGTGACATGGAGGAGCGACATTCTGGAGTGACATGGAGGAATGACATGAAGGAGTGATATGGAGGAGCAAGGAGGAGCGACACTGAGGATCGATATGAATAAGTTACATGGAGGAGCGACACATTGGAGTGACATGGAAGATATGGAGGAGTGACATGGAGGAGCAACATGGAGTATCGACATGGAGGATCAACATGGAGGAGTGACATCACGGAGCGACATGGAGGTCTGACAACGAGGAGGTATATTCTGGAGGGACAGGGTGGAGCGACATTCTGGAGTGACATGGAGGAGCGACATTCTGGAGTGACATGTAAGATCGACATGGAGGAGTAACATGTAGGATCTAAATGGAGGAGTGACATGGAGGATTGACATGGAAGAGCGATATGGAGGATCGACAAGGAGGAACAACATTGAGGAGCAACATGGAGGACTGACATGGAGGAGCAACATGGCAGAGCGACTAGGGGGAGCTACATGGAGTAGCGACATCACGGAGCGACATGGAGGACTGACATGGAGGAGTGACATGGAGGAGTGATATGGAAGACAGGGAGGAGTGACATGTAGGGTCGACATGGAGGAGGAATATGGAGGAGCAACATGGAGGATTGACATAGAGGTGTAACATGAAGGATCTGCATGGAGGAGCTACATGGAGGAGGTACATGGGGGAGTGAAATGGAAGACATGGAGGAGTGACATGGAGGATCAACATGGAGCAGTGACATGGAGGAGTGACATGGAAGTGTGACATGGAGGAGTGACATGGAGGATCGACATGGAGTGACATGGAGAAGCGACATGGTGGAGTTACATGGAGAAATGACATATAGGATTGACATGGAGGAGTTACATGGAGGAGTGACGAGGAAGACAGGGAGGAATGACATGGAGGAGCGCAATAGAGGATCGATATGGAGCACATTGAGGAGTGGAATGGAGGAGCGACATGGAGGAATTACTTGGAGGAGCGACATGGAAGAGCGACATGGAGGATCTACATGGAGGAGCAACATCACGGAGCGACATAGAGTATCGACATGGAAGAGTATCAAGGTTGATCGACATGGAGAAGTGAAATGGAGGAGTGACATGGTAGATATGGAGGAGAGACATGGAAGATCGACATGGAGGATCGACATGTAGGAGTGACATTCTGGAGTTAAATCTGGTTGACATGGAGGAGCGACATTCTGTAGTGACATTCTGGAGTGACATGGTGGATTGATATGGATGAGTAAGGAGGAGCGACATGGAGGATCGACATGTGTCATCATGGAAGACATGGAGGAGTGACATGGAAAATCGACATTGAGCAGTGACATGGACGAGCGACATTCTGGAGTGACATGGAGGAGCGACATGGAAGATCGACATGGAGGAGTAACATGTAGGATCTAAATGGAGGAGTGACATGAAGGATCGACATGGAGGAGCGATATGGAGGATCGACAAGGAGGAGTCGACATGGAGTATTGACAAGGTAGACTGACATGGAGGAGTGACATTCTACAGTTAAATTCTGGTGTGAAATTCTGGAGTGACATGTAGAATCTACATGGAGGAGTGACATGGAGGATCGACATGGAGGAGCGACAAGGTTGATCGACATGGAGGAGAGATATGGAAGATCGACATGGGGGATCGACATGGAGGAGTGACATGGAGGAGTTAAATCTGGATTGACATGGAGGAGCGACATTTTGGAATTAAATCTGTATTGACATGGAGGAGCGACATTCTGAAGTGACATGGAGGAGTGACATGGAGGAGTGACATGGAGGATCGACATTGAGCAGTGACATGGAGGAGTGACATTTTAGAGGGACATTCTGGAGGGACATGTAGGAGCGACATGGCGGAATGACATGGAGGATTGACATGGAGGAGTTACATAGAGGTGTGACGTGGAAGAAAGGAAGGAGTGACATGGAGGAGCGACTATAGGAGTGAAATAGTGGATCGACATGGAGGAGTGACATGGAGGAGTGACATTCTGGAGCGACATGGAGGAGTGACATTCTGGAGTGACATGGAAGATCGAGATGGAGGAGCGAAATAGAGGTTTGACATGGAGGAGTGACATGGATGAGGGACATGGAGTGACATTCTGGAGTGACATGGAGGAGCGACATGGAGGAGGGACATGGAGAAGTAACATTCTGGAGTTAAATTCTGAAGTGACATTCTGGAGTGACATGGAGGATCGACATTCTGGAGTGACATTGATGAGTGAAATGGTGGAACGAAATGGAGGATCGAGATGGAGGAGAAACATAGAAGAGTTTCATGTAGGAGCTACATGAGGGGCAATATTACGGATCGACTTGGAAGACTGACATGGAGGAATGACTTTCTGGAGTTCAATCTGCAGTGACATTCTGGAGTTCAATCTGGAGTGATATTCTGGAGTGACATGGAGGAGCGACATTCTGGAGTGACTTTCTGGAGTGACATGGAGGTATCAACATGGAGGAGTGACAAGGAGGAGTGATATAGAGGATCAACATAGAGGATTGACATGGAGGAGGGACATGGAGGAGTGACGTTCTGGAGTTAAATTCTGGAGAGACATGGAGGAGCCGCAATCTGGGGTAACATGGAGGAGATACATGGAGGAGTGATATGGAGGAGCAGGGACGAGAGACATAGAGGATCGACATGGAAAAGTCACATGGAGGAGCAACACGGAGGAGTGACATGGAACACATGGTGGAGTGACATTGAGGATCGAAATGGAGGATCGACATGAAACAGTGACATGGAGGAGTGACATGGAAGTGTGACATGGAGGAGTGACATGGAGGATCGACATGGAGGAGTGACATGGAGGAGCGACATGGCGGAGTGACATGGAGGAGTAACATGGAGGCTTGACGTGGAAGACAGGGATTAGTGACATTGAGGAGCGAAATAGAGGATCAACATGAAGGAGTGACATGGAGGAGTGGCATTCTGGAGTGACATTCTTGAGTGACATTCTGGAGTGACATGGAGGAGCGACATGGAGGAGGGACATGGAGGAGTAACATTCTGGAGTTAATTTCTGGAGTGACATGGAGGAGCGACTTTCTGGAGTGACATTGAGGATCGACAATGAGGAGCGACATTGAGGAGCTACATGGAGGAGCTACATGGAGGAGCGACATGGAGGTCTCACAACGAGGAGCGACATTCTGGATGAATCTGTTGACCAACAAAATTTTCAATTGCAGGTGCTTAGCAGGAAATTGACCATAATTCATTGACCATTAGCAAATCATCATAAATCTTGGTAGATATCTTCAGTACATGTTTGGGAAGAGGCGTACCAAAGAATTTTCCGCTTGACACATAAGGGGCGCCACAAATATCAGAAACTTGTATCGCAAGATCCGGTGGACAGAATTTTATCAAATTTGGTGCACATACTCTGGGGGCAAGTATTAACCAAGATCTATAGTGTCATATTGATCGGTGCATGTGGGCGTGGCCTATTTAGCATTTTATGCAAAATTATGCCTTTGCTCAATTTGCTGTGAGCTGGAATGAGCTAGAGACATGAGACTTGGTACCATAACTGTACATGATGCCATAATGCTTCACATAAAATATGAAAACAATTGGCCACATGGTGGCGCTATATCAATTTTCAAGGCCAGCCCCCTCACACCATAAGTCCTATTAATTTGAAATTTGACAGACATGTGCTGCTGAATGTGATCTAAAATAAAGTCTCTTGGACCACGAAAGTCCACCAACTAAATTTTCCGCCATGTTGAATTTTTTGAAAAACACATTTTTGACATCTCCGCCTAAGCCGTAGGTCCGATTGCTGGAATATTTTTAGCTGATGATAGCCCATCATCTCCAAACTTGCAGCATATGTTCACAAGAGTAGCGGAAACATCTGCTGAAAGTTTCATTCAAATTGGCCACATGGTGGCGCTGTAATTAACGCCCAAACATGCAATTTTGGAAAGGCCACGCCCCTCAAACCGTAAGTCCGATTGAATTGAAATGTGACACATATGTGCAACTCCGTGTGATCTACAATAAAGCCTCTTGGACCTCCAAAGTGCACCTGGACATATTTTCCGCCATATTGGATTTTTTGAAAAACACATTTTTGACATCTCCGCCTAAGCCGTAGGTCCGATTGCTGGAATATTTTCTGCGAATCAATATTGGACCAGGCTCATCAAAAGTTGCATTAAGCTTGTTGATATGTTATTGCGTTGTGAAGATATTGACCAATACATTTCTAAGAGGCGTGCCTCAGCACATCAGTAGACCTAACTTCACAAGCCCATCATCTCCAAACTTGCAGCATATGTTCACAAGAGTAGTTGAAACATCCGCTGAAAGTTTCATTCAAATCGACCACTAGAGCGATATGCCGCGTGCGGCTTTAATTCATTTTAAATTGATATAACTATGTGGATGTGGAAATATGTTTTATATATTTCATGTTTATTCTTTTACAATGTAATTGTAAACTGTGTTGAAATGTACCACTATACGATAACAATGTACAACTCTAATTTTCATCACTAAGCCAAAGAATGCATTTCTCATACAGAAAGTGCGTTTATATGAAGAATATGTGATTTATTTACAGAAACACATCTGTTATACTGGAAACATACAAAAAAGAGACAGAATATTAAAAAGAAACATTGTTTTCTCAAATTTTACATTAGAATTCTCTTCCAAGTAAAAAATCTTCATTCTGAGCTCAATTCTATGCCAAACTCTTGTTTTCATCACTAAACTCGCTTAATATGTCTTTCTCATGCAAAACCACTCAAATACGCATTTCTCCTCAAGAAACACTGAAAAGTGTGTTTATATGAAGAATATGTGATTTATTTACAGAAACACATCTGTTATACTGGAAAGATACAAAAAAGAGACAGAATATTAAAAAGAAACATTGTTTTCTGAAATTTTACATTAGAATTCTCTTCCAAGTAAAAAATCTTCATTCTGAGCTCAATTCTATGCAAAACTCTTGTTTTCATCACTAAACTCGCTTAATATGTCTTTCTCATGCAAAACCACTCAAAAACGCATTTCTCCTCAAGAAACACTGAAAAGTGCGTTTATATGAAGAATATGTGATTTATTTACAGAAACACATCTGTTATACTGGAAACATACAAAAAAGAGACAGAATATTAAAAAGAAACATTGTTTTCTCAAATTTTACATTAGAATTCTCTTCCAAGTATCAAATCTTCATTCTGAGCTCAATTCTATGCAAAACTCTTGTTTTCATCACTAAACTCGCTTAATATGTCTTTCTCATGCAAAACCACTCAAATACGCATTTCTCCTCAAGAAACACTGAAAAGTGTGTTTATATGAAGAATATGTGATTTATTTACAGAAACACATCTGTTATACTGGAAACATCCAAAAAAGAGACAGAATATTGAAAAGAAACATTGTTTTCTCAAATTTTACATTAGAATTCTCTTCCAAGTATCAAATCTTCATTCTAAGCTCAATTCTATGCAAAACTCTTGTTTTCATCACTAAACTCGCTTAATATGTCTTTCTCATCCAAAACCACTCAGGAACGTATTTCTCCTCAAGAAACACTGAAACTTCCATTTATATGAAAAAAATGTGATTTCTTCAGAAAATAAATCTCTTTTATTGGAAACATACAAAACAGGATGAAAATGAAATGGAATACATTTTTATAATTTTTTTACATAATAGTTGGCCTTTCTGCATGAAAACTTCACACTGACCTCAGTTCCATGTAAAACTTTAGTTTTCATCACTAAACTTGCTTAAACTGTTTTTAAAAAAAAATCGTATAATTGTATAACATGTCGAACAAAGTTAAACTATATCTTGTCGAAAAAATTCATGAAAAAAATTAATTGTAAAATAAATCGAAAAATGTCTTGAAAAAAAGTCGAAAAAATTCATTGTATAAAATATCGAAAAAAATCATGAAAAAAAAGTACCGTATAAGATGTCGAAAATTTTCTTTAAGAAAAGTCAAAGTATAGTTTTTCAAAAAATGTCATGAAAAAAAAGTTATAGTATAGCATTTTGAATTTTTTTGGAAAAAAATACAATATTGCGACATTGAAGATCGACATGGAGGACTAACATGTTGGCTCCACATGGAGGATCGACATGGAGGAGCGACATTGAGGATCGACATTGAGGAGCGGCATTGAGGAGCTACATTCTGGAGTGACATGGTGGAGCGATATGGAAGCTCGACATGGAGGAGTTACATTGAGGAGCAACATGGAGGAGCGACATAGAGGATCGACATGGAGGAGTATCAAGGTTGATCGACATGGAGAAGTGACATGGAGGAGTGACATGGTAGAGATGGAGGAGTGACATGGAGGTACGACATGGAAGAGTGACATTCTGGAGTTAAATCTGGATTGACATGGAGGAGCGACATTCTAGAGTGACATGGAGGAGCGACATGGTGGAGTGACATGGAGAAGCGACATGGAAGAGCGACATGGAGGATCTACATGGAGGAGCGACATCACGGAGCGACATGGAAGACTGACAACGAGGAGGTACATTCTGGAGGAACATGGTGGAGCGACATTCTGGAGTGACATTCTGGAGTGACATGGAGGAGCGATATGGAAGATCGACATAGAGGAGTAACATGTAGGATCTAAATGGAGGAGTTACATGTAGGATCGACATGGAGGATTAACAAGGAGGAGTGAAATTGAGGAGCAACATGGAGGACTGACATGGAGGAGTGACAGCCTACAGTTAAATTCTGGTTTGAAATTCTGGAGTGACATGTAGGATCTACATGGAGGATTGACATGGAGGATCAACATGGAGGAGCGACATAGAGGATTGACATGGAGGAGTATCAAGGTTGATCGACATGGAGGAGTGACATGGAGGAGAGATATGGAAGATCGACATGGAAGAGTGACATTCTGGAGTTGAATCTGGATTGACATGGAGCAGCGACATTCTAGAGTGACATGGAGGAGCGACATGGTGGAGGGATATGGATGAGCAAGGAAGAGCGACATGGAGTATCAACATGTGTCGACATGGAAGACATGGAGGAGTGACATGGAGGATCGATGTGGAGGAGTAACAAGGAGGAGCGACATGGAGGATCGACATGGAGGAGCGACATCAAGCAGTGAAATTCTGGAGTTCAATCTGGAGTGACATGGAGGAGCGACATTCTGGAGTGACATGGAGTAGCGACATGGAAGAGTGACATGCTGGAGCAACATGGAGGATAAAAATGTAAGACCGATGTGGAGGAGTAACAAGGAGGAGCGACATAGAGGATCGAAATGGATTTGTGACATCAAGCAGTTACATGGATAAGTGACATTCTGGAGCTAAATCTGGAGTGATATCCTGGAGTGACATGGAAGAGTGACATTCTGGAGTTGAATCTGGATTGACATGGAGCAGCGACATTCTAGAGTGACATGGAGGAGCGACATGGTGGAGGGATATGGATGAGCAAGGAAGAGCGACATGGAGTATCAACATGTGTCGACATGGAAGACATGGAGGAGTGACATGGAGGATCGATGTGGAGGAGTAACAAGGAGGAGCGACATGGAGGATCGACATGGAGGAGCGACATCAAGCAGTGAAATTCTGGAGTTCAATCTGGAGTGACATGGAAGAGCGACATTCTGGAGTGACATGGAGTAGCGACATGGAAGAGTGACATGCTGGAGCAACATGGAGGATAAAAATGTAAGACCGATGTGGAGGAGTAACAAGGAGGAGCGACATAGAGGATCGAAATGGATTTGTGACATCAAGCAGTTACATTGATAAGTGACATTCTGGAGCTAAATCTGGAGTGATATCCTGGAGTGACATGGAAGAGCGACATTCTGGAGTGACATGGAGTAGCGACATGGTGGAGTGATATGGTGGATTTAGAAGGAGCCACATGGAGGATCGACATGTGTCGACATGGAAGACATGGAGGAGTGACATGGAGGTTTGACATGGAGGATCGACATTGAGCAGCGACATGGAGGAGTGACATGGAGGAGTGACATCAAGCAGTGACATTCTGGAGTTCAATCTGGAGTGATATTCTGGAGTGACATGGAGGAGCGACATTCTGGAGTGGCATGGAGTAGCGACATGGAGGAGTGACATGCTGGAGCAACATGGAGTATAAAAATGTAGGATCGATGTGGAGGAGTAACAAGGAGGAGCGACATAGAGGATCAAAATGGATTTGCGACATCAAGCAGTTACATGGATAAGTGACATTCTGGAGCTAAATCTGGAGTGATATTCTGGAGTGACATGGAAGAGCGACATTCTGGAGTGACATGGAGTAGCGACATGGTGGAGTGATATGGAGGATTAAGGAGGAGCAACATATGTCGACATGGAAGACATGGAGGAGTGACATGGAGGATTGACATGGAGGATCGACATGGAGCAGCGACATGGAGGAGTGACATGGAGAAGCGACATGGAGGATCGACATGGCGGAGTTACATGCAGGACTGACATGGAAGAAAGGGAGGAGTGACATGGAGTGGCGACATGGAGGTGTGAAATAGAGGATCGACATGGAGGAGATATATGGAGGAGTGACATTCTGGAGTGACTTTCTGGAGGGACATTCTGGAATGACATGGAGTTATCGACATGGAGGAGTGACAAGGAGGAGTGATATAGAGGATCAACATAGAGGATTGACATGGAGGAGGGACATGGAGGAGTGACGTTCTGGAGTTAAATTCTGGAGAGACATTCTGGAGTGACATGGAGGAGCCGCAATCTGGGGTAACATGGTGGAGATACATGGAGGAGTGATATGGAGGAGCAGGGACGAGAGACATAGAGGATCAACATGGAAAAGTCACATGGAGGAGCAACACGGAGGAGTGACATGGAACACATGGTGGAGTGACATTGAGGATCGAAATGGAGGATCGACATGGAGCAGTGACATAAAGGATTGACATGGAAGTGTGACATGGAAGAGTGACATAGAGGATCGACATGGAGGAGTGACATGGAGGAGCGACATTCTGGAGTGACATGGAGGAGTAACATTCTGGAGTGACATGGAGGAATGACATGAAGGAGTGATATGGAGGAGCAAGGAGGAGCGACACTGAGGATCGATATGAATAAGTTACATGGAGGAGCGACACATTGGAGTGACGTGGAAGATATGGAGGAGTGACATGGAGGAGCAACATGGAGTATCGACATGGAGGATCAACATGGAGGAGTGACATCACGGAGCGACATGGAGGTCTGACAACGAGGAGGTATATTCTGGAGGGACAGGGTGGAGCGACATTCTGGAGTGACATGTAAGATCGACATGGAGGAGTAACATGTAGGATCTAAATGGAGGAGTGACATGGAGGATTGACATGGAAGAGCGATATGGAGGATCGACAAGGAGGAACAACATTGAGGAGCAACATGGAGGACTGACATGGAGGAGCAACATGGCAGAGCGACTAGGGGGAGCTACATGGAGTAGCGACATCACGGAGCGACATGGAGGACTGACATGGAGGAGTGACATGGAGGAGTGATATGGAAGACAGGGAGGAGTGACATGTAGGGTCGACATGGAGGAGGAATATGGAGGAGCAACATGGAGGATTGACATAGAGGTGTAACATGAAGGATCTGCATGGAGGAGCTACATGGAGGAGGTACATGGGGGAGTGAAATGGAAGACATGGAGGAGTGACATGGAGGATCAACATGGAGCAGTGACATGGAGGAGTGACATGGAAGTGTGACATGGAGGAGTGACATGGAGGATCGACATGGAGTGACATGGAGAAGCGACATGGTGGAGTTACATGGAGAAGTGACATATAGGATTGACATGGAGGAGTTACATGGAGGAGTGACGAGGAAGACAGGGAGGAATGACAGGAGGAGCGCAATAGAGGATCGATATGGAGCACATTGAGGAGTGAAATTGAGGGGCGACATGGAGGATAGACATGGAGGAGTGACATGGAGGATCGACTTTCAGGAGTGGAATGGAGGAGCGACATGGAGGAGTGACTTGGAGGAGCGACATGGAAGAGCGACATGGAGGATCTACATGGAGGAGCAACATCACGGAGCGACATAGAGTATCGACATGGAAGAGTATCAAGGTTGATCGACATGGAGAAGTGAAATGGAGGAGTGACATGGTAGATATGGAGGAGAGACATGGAAGATCGACATGGAGGATCGACATGTAGGAGTCACATTCTGGAGTTAAATCTGGTTGACATGGAGGAGCGACATTCTGTAGTGACATTCTGGAGTGACATGGTGGATTGATATGGATGAGTAAGGAGGAGCGACATGGCGGATCGACATGTGTCGTCATGGAAGACATGGAGGAGTGACATGGAAAATCGACATTGAGCAGTGACATGGACGAGCGACATTCTGGAGTGACATGGAGGAGCGACATGGAAGATCGACATGGAGGAGTAACATGTAGGATCTAAATGGAGGAGTGACATGAAGGATCGACATGGAGGAGCTATATGGAGAATCAACAAGGAGGAGTCGACATGGAGTATTGACAAGGAAAACTGACATGGAGGAGTGACATTCTACAGTTAAATTCTGGAGTGAAATTCTGGAGTGACATGTAGGATCTACATGGAGGAGTGACATTGAGGATCGACTTGTAGGAGCGACATAGAGGATCAACATGGAGGAGTGTCAAGGTTGATCGACATGGAGGAGTGACATGGAAAAGTGACATGGTAGAGAAGATGGAGAGACATGGAAGATCGACATGGAGGAGTAACATGTAGGATCTAAATGGAGGAGTGACATGAAGGATCGACATGGAGGAGCGATATGGAGGATCGACAAGGAGGAGTCGACATGGAGTATTGACAAGGTAGACTGACATGGAGGAGTGACATTCTACAGTTAAATTCTGGTGTGAAATTCTGGAGTGACATGTAGGATCTACATGGAGGAGTGACATGGAGGATCGACATGGAGGAGCGACATAGAGGATCGACATGGAGGAGTGTCAAGGTTGATCGACATGGAGGAGAGATATGGAAGATCGACATGGGGGATCGACATGGAGGAGTGACATGGAGGAGTTAAATCTGGATTGACATGGAGGAGCGACATTCTGGAATTAAATCTGTATTGACATGGAGGAGCGACATTCTGAAGTGACATGGAGGAGTGACATGGAGGAGTGACATGGAAGATCGACATTGAGCAGTGACATGGAGGAGTGACATTTTAGAGGGACATTCTGGAGGGACATGTAGGAGCGACATGGCGGAATGACATGGAGGATTGACATGGAGGAGTTACATAGAGGTGTGACGTGGAAGAAAGGAAGGAGTGACATGGAGGAGCGACTATAGGAGTGAAATAGTGGATCGACATGGAGGAGTGACATGGAGGAGTGACATTCTGGAGCGACATGGAGGAGTGACATTCTGGAGTGACATGGAAGATCGAGATGGAGGAGCGAAATAGAGGTTTGACATGGAGGAGTGACATGGAGGAGGGACATGGAGGAGTGACATTCTGGAGTGACATGGAGGAGCGACATGGAGGAGGGACATGGAGAAGTAACATTCTGGAGTTAAATTCTGAAGTGACATTCTGGAGTGACATGGAGGATCGACATTCTGGAGTGACATTGATGAGTGAAATGGTGGAGCGAAATGGAGGATCGAGATGGAGGAGAAACATAGAAGAGTTTCATGTAGGAGCTACATGAGGGGCAATATTACGGATCGACTTGGAGGACTCACATGGAGGAATGACTTTCTGGAGTTCAATCTGGAGTGACATTCTGGAGTTCAATCTGGAGTGATATTCTGGAGTGACATGGAGGTATCAACATGGAGGAGTGACAAGGAGGATTGATATAGAGGATCAACATAGAGGATTGACATGGAGGAGGGACATGGAGGAGTGACGTTCTGGAGTTAAATTCTGGAGTGACTTTCTGGAGTGACATGGAGGTATCAACATGGAGGAGTGACAAGGAGGAGTGATATAGAGGATCAACATAGAGGATTGACATGGAGGAGGGACATGGAGGAGTGACGTTCTGGAGTTAAATTCTGGACAGACATGGAGGAGCGGCAATCTGGGGTAACATGGAGGAGATACATGGAGGAGTGATATGGAGGAGCAGGGACGAGAGACATAGAGGATCGACATGGAAAAGTCACATGGAGGAGCAACACGGAGGAGTGACATGGAACACATGGTGGAGTGACATTGAGGATCGAAATGGAGGATCGACATGAAACAGTGACATGGAGGAGTGACATGGAAGTGTGACATGGAGGAGTGACATGGAGGATCGACATGGAGGAGTGACATGGAGGAGCGACATGGCGGAGTGACATGGAGGAGTAACATGGAGGCTTGACGTGGAAGACAGGGATTAGTGACATTGAGGAGCGAAATAGAGGATCAACATGAAGGAGTGACATGGAGGAGTGGCATTCTGGAGTGAAATTCTTGAGTGACATTCTGGAGTGACATGGAGGAGCGACATGGAGGAGGGACATGGAGGAGTAACATTCTGGAGTTAATTTCTGGAGTGACATGGAGGAGTGACTTTCTGGAGTGACATTGAGGATCGACAATGAGGAGCGACATTGAGGAGCTACATGGAGGAGCTACATGGAGGAGCGACATGGAGGTCTGACAACGAGGAGCGACATTCTGGATGCATCTGTTGACCAACAAAATTTTCAATTGCAGGTGCTTAGCAGGAAATTGACCATAATTCATTGACCATTAGCAAATCATCATAAATCTTGGTAGATATCTTCAGTACATGTTTGGGAAGAGGCGTACCAAAGAATTTTCCGCTTGACACATAAGGGGCGCCACAAATATCAGAAACTTGTATCGCAAGATCCGGTGGACAGAATTTTATCAAATTTGGTGCACATACTCTGGGGGCAAGTATTAACCAAGATCTATAGTGTCATATTGATCGGTGCATGTGGGCGTGGCCTATTTAGCATTTTATGCAAAATTATGCCTTTGCTCAATTTGCTGTGAGCTGGAATGAGCTAGAGACATGAGACTTGGTACCATAACTGTACATGATGCCATAATGCTTCACATAAAATATGAAAACAATTGGCCACATGGTGGCGCTATAACAATTTTCAAGGCCAGCCCCCTCACACCATAAGTCCTATTAATTTGAAATTTGACAGACATGTGCTGCTGAATGTGATCTAAAATAAAGTCTCTTGGACCACGAAAGTCCACCAACTAAATTTTCCGCCATGTTGAATTTTTTGAAAAACACATTTTTGACATCTCCGCCTAAGCCGTAGGTCCGATTGCTGGAATATTTTTAGCTGATGATAGCCCATCATCTCCAAACTTGCAGCATATGTTCACAAGAGTAGCGGAAACATCTGCTCAAAGTTTCATTCAAATTGGCCACATGGTGGCGCTGTAATTAACGCCCAAACATGCGATTTTGGAAAGGCCACGCCCCTCAAACCGTAAGTCCGATTGAATTGAAATGTGACACATATGTGCAACTCCGTGTGATCTACAATAAAGCCTCTTGGACCTCCAAAGTGCACCTGGACATATTTTCCGCCATATTGGATTTTTTTGAAAAACACATTTTTGACTTCTCCGCCTAAGCCGTAGGTCCGATTGCTGGAATATTTTCTGCGAATCAATATTGGACCAGGCTCATCAAAAGTTCCATTAAGCTTGTTGATATGTTATTGCGTTGTGAAGATATTGACCAATACATTTCTAAGAGGCGTGCCTCAGCACATCAGTAGACCTAAGCAAGCCCATCATCTCCAAACTTGCAGCATATGTTCACAAGAGTAGTTGAAACATCCGCTGAAAGTTTCATTCAAATCGACAACTAGAGCGATATGCCACGTGCGGCTTTAATTCATTTTAAATTGATATAACTATGTGGATGTGGAAATATGTTTTATATATTTCATGTTTATTCTTTTACAATGTAATTGTAAACTGTGTTGAAATGTACCACGATACGATAACAATGTACAACTCTAATTTTCATCACTAAGCCAAAGAATGCATTTCTCATACAGAAAGTGCGTTTATATGAAGAATATGTGATTTATTTACAGAAACACATCTGTTATACTGGAAACATACAAAAAAGAGACAGAATATTAAAAAGAAACATTGTTTTATCAAATTTTACATTAGAATTCTCTTCCAAGTATCAAATCTTCATTCTGAGCTCAATTCTATGCAAAACTCTTGTTTTCATCACTAAACTCGCTTAATATGTCTTTCTCATGCAAAACCACTCAAATACGCATTTCTCCTCAAGAAACACTGAAAAGTGCGTTTATATGAAGAATATGTGATTTATTTACAGAAACACATCTGTTATACTGGAAACATACAAAAAAGAGACAGAATATTAAAAAGAAACATTGTTTTCTGAAATTTTACATTAGAATTCTCTTCCAAGTTAAAATCTTCATTCTGAGCTCAATTCTATGCAAAACTCTTGTTTTCATCACTAAACTCGCTTAATATGTCTTTCTCATGCAAAACCACTCAAAAACGCATTTCTCCTCAAGAAACACTGAAAAGTGCGTTTATATGAAGAATATGTGATTTATTTACAGAAACACATCTGTTATACTGGAAACATACAAAAAAGAGACAGAATATTAAAAAGAAACATTGTTTTCTATAATTTTACATTAGAATTCTCTTCCAAGTATCAAATCTTCATTCTGAGCTCAATTCTATGCAAAACTCTTGTTTTCATCACTAAACTCGCTTAATATGTCTTTCTCATCCAAAACCACTCAGGAACGTATTTCTCCTCAAGAAACACTGAAACTTCCATTATATGAAAAAAATGTGATTTCTTCAGAAAATAAATCTCTTTTATTGGAAACATACAAAACAGGATGAAAATGAAAGGGAATACATTTTTATAATTTTTTTACATAATAGTTGGCCTTTCTGCATGAAAACTTCACACTGACCTCAGTTCCATGTAAAACTTTAGTTTTCATCACTAAACTTGTTTAAACTGTTTTAAAAAAAAAATCGTATAATTGTATAACATGTCGAACAAAGTTAAACTATATCTTGTCGAAAAATTTCATGAAAAAAATTAATTGTAAAATAAATCGAAAAATGTCTTGAAAAAAAGTCGTAAAAATTCATTGTATAAAATATCGAAAAAAATCATGAAAAAAAAGTATCGTATAAGATGTCGAAAATTTTCTTTAAGAAAAGTCAAAGTATAGTTTTTCAAAAAATGTCATGAAAAAAAAGTTATAGTATAGCATTTTGAATTTCTTTGGAAAAAAATACAATATTGTCAGCGACATTGAAGATCGACATGGAGGAGCGACATTGAGGATCGACAATGAGGAGCGGCATTGAGGAGCTACATTCTGGAGTGACATGGTGGAGCGATATGGAAGATCGACATGGAGGAGTTACATGTAGGATCGACATGGAGGATCGACAAGGAGGAGTTACATTGAGGAGCAACATGGAGGAGCGACATAGAGGATCGACATGGAGTATCAAGGTTGATCGACATGGAGAAGTGACATGGAGGAGTGACATGGTAGAGATGGAGGAGTGACATGGAGGTACGACATGGAAGAGTGACATTCTGGAGTTAAATCTGGATTGACATGGAGGAGCGACATTCTAGAGTGACATGGAGGAGCGACATGGTGGAGGGATATGGATGAGCAAGGAAGAGCGACATGGAGGATCAACATGTGTCGACATGTAAGCCATGGAGGAGTGACATGGAGGATCGATGTGGAGGAGTAACAAGGAGGATCGACATGGAGGAGCGACATCAAGCAGTGACATTCTGGAGTTCAATCTGGAGTGACATGGAGTAGCGACATGGAGGAGTGACATGCTGGAGCAACATGGAGGATAAAAATGTAGGACCGATGTGGAGGAGTAACAAGGAGGAGCGACATAGAGGATCGAAATGGATTTGCGACGTCTAGCAGTTACATGGATAAGTGACATTCTGGAGCTAAATCTGGAGTGATATTCTGGAGTGACATGGAAGAGCGACATTCTGGAGTGACATGGAGGAGCGACATGGAAGAGCGACATGGAAGATCTACATGGAGGAGCGACATCACGGAGCGACATGGAAGACTGACAGAGGTACATTCTGGAGGAACATGGTGGAGCGACATTCTGGAGTGACATTCTGGAGTGACATGGAGGAGCGATATGGAAGATCGACATAGAGGAGTAACATGTAGGATCTAAAAGGAGGATTTAAATTGAGGAGCAACATGGAGGACTGACATGGAGGAGTGATAGCCTACAGTTAAATTCTGGTTTGAAATTCTGGAGTGACATGTAGGATCTACATGGATTGACATGGAGGATCAACATGGAGGAGCGACAAAGAGGATTGACATGGAGGAGTATCAAGGTTGATCGACATGGAGGAGTGACATGGAGGAGAGACATGGAAGATCGACATGGAAGAGTGACATTCTGGAGTTGAATCTGGATTGACATGGAGCAGCGACATTCTAGAGTGACATGGAGGAGCGACATGGTGGAGGGATATGGATGAGCAAGGAAGAGCGACATGGAGTATCAACATGTGTCGACATGGAAGACATGGAGGAGTGACATGGAGGATCGATGTGGAGGAGTAACAAGGAGGAGCGACATGGAGGATCGACATGGAGGAGCGACATCAAGCAGTGAAATTCTGGAGTTCAATCTGGAGTGACATGGAGGAGCGACATTCTGGAGTGACATGGAGTAGCGACATGGAAGAGTGACATGCTGGAGCAACATGGAGGATAAAAATGTAAGACCGATGTGGAGGAGTAACAAGGAGGAGCGACATAGAGGATCGAAATGGATTTGTGACATCAAGCAGTTACATGGATAAGTGACATTCTGGAGCTAAATCTGGAGTGATATCCTGGAGTGACATGGAAGAGCGACATTCTGGAGTGACATGGAGTAGCGACATGGTGGAGTGATATGGTGGATTAAGAAGGAGCGACATGGAGGATCGACATGTGTCGACATGGAAGACATGGAGGAGTGACATGGAGGTTTGACATGGAGGATCGACATTGAGCAGCGACATGGAGGAGTGACATGGAGGAGTGACATCAAGCAGTGACATTCTGGAGTTCAATCTGGAGTGATATTCTGGAGTGACATGGAGGAGCGACATTCTGGAGTGACATGGAGTAGCGACATGGAGGAGTGACATGCTGGAGCAACATGGAGGATAAAAATGTAGGACCGATGTGGAGGAGTGACATGGAGGAGCGATATGGAAGATCGACATAGAGGAGTAACATGTAGGATCTAAATGGAGGAGTTACATGTAGGATCGACATGGAGGATTAACAAGGAGGAGTGAAATTGAGGAGCAACATGGAGGACTGACATGGAGGAGTGACAGCCTACAGTTACATTTTGGTTTGAAATTCTGGAGTGACATGTAGGATCTACATGGAGGATTGACATGGAGGATCAACATGGAGGATCTACATGGAGGATTGACATGGAGGATCAACATGGAGGAGCGACATAGAGGATTGACATGGAGGAGTATCAAGGTTGATCGACATGGAGGAGTGACATGGAGGAGAGACATGAAAGATCGACATGGAAGAGTGACATTCTGGAGTTGAAGCTGGATTGACATGGAGCAGCGACATTCTAGAGTGACATGGAGGAGCGACATGGTGGAGGGATATGGATGAGCAAGGAAGAGCGACATGGAGTGTGTGTCGACATGGAAGACATGGAGGAGTGACATGGAGGATCGATGTGGAGGAGTAACAAGGAGGAGCGACATGGAGGATCGACATGGAGGAGCGACATCAAGCAGTGAAATTCTGGAGTTCAATCTGGAGTGACATGGAGGAGCGACATTCTGGAGTGACATGGAGTAGCGACATGGAAGAGTGATATGGTGGATTAAGAAGGAGCCACATGGAGGATCGACATGTGTCGACATGGAAGACATGGAGGAGTGACTTGGAGGTTTGACATGGAGGATCGACATTGAGCAGCGACATGGAGGAGTGACATGGAGGAGTGACATCAAGCAGTGACATTCTGGAGTTCAATCTGGAGTGATATTCTGGAGTGACATGGAGGAGCGACATTCTGGAGTGACATGGAGTAGCGACATGGAGGAGTGACATGCTGGAGCAACATGGAGTATAAAAATGTAGGATCGATGTGGAGGAGTAACAAGGAGGAGCGACATAGAGGATCAAAATGGCTTTGCGACATCAAGCAATTACATGGATAAGTGACATTCTGGAGCTAAATCTGGAGTGATATTCTGGAGTGACATGGAAGAGCGACATTCTGGAGTGACATGGAGTAGCGACATGGTGGAGTGATATGGAGGATTAAGGAGGAGCAACATATGTCGACATGGAAGACATGGAGGAGTGACATGGAGGATTGACATGGAGGATCGACATGGAGCAGCGACATGGAGGAGTGACATGGAGAAGCGACATGGAGGATCGACATGGCGGAGTTACATGCAGGACTGACATGGAAGAAAGGGAGGAGTGACATGGAGTGGCGACATGGAGGTGTGAAATAGAGGAGAGACATGGAAGATCGACATGGAAGAGTGACATTCTGGAGTTGAATCTGGATTGACATGGAGCAGCGACATTCTAGAGTGACATGGAGGAGCGACATGGTGGAGGGATATGGATGAGCAAGGAAGAGCGACATGGAGTTTCAACATGTGTCGACATGGAAGACATGGAGGAGTGACATGGAGGATCGATGTGGAGGAGTAACAAGAAGGAGCGACATGGAGGATCGACATGGAGGAGCGACATCAAGCAGTGAAATTCTGGAGTTCAATCTGGAGTGACATGGAGGAGCGACATTCTGGAGTGACATGGAGTAGCGACATGGAAGAGTGATATGGTGGATTAAGAAGGAGCCACATGGAGGATCGACATGTGTCGACATGGAAGACATGGAGGAGTGACTTGGAGGTTTGACATGGAGGATCGACATTGAGCAGCGACATGGAGGAGTGACATGGAGGAGTGACATCAAGCAGTGACATTCTGGAGTTCAATCTGGAGTGATATTCTGGAGTGACATGGAGGAGCGACATTCTGGAGTGACATGGAGTAGCGACATGGAGGAGTGACATGGAGTATAAAAATGTAGGATCGATGTGGAGGAGTAACAAGGAGGAGCGACATAGAGGATCAAAATGGCTTTGCGACATCAAGCAATTACATGGATAAGTGACATTCTGGAGCTAAATCTGGAGTGATATTCTGGAGTGACATGGAAGAGCGACATTCTGGAGTGACATGGAGTAGCGACATGGTGGAGTGATATGGAGGATTAAGGAGGAGCAACATATGTCGACATGGAAGACATGGAGGAGTGACATGGAGGATTGACATGGAGGATCGACATGGAGCAGCGACATGGAGGAGTGACATGGAGAAGCGACATGGAGGATCGACATGGCGGAGTTACATGCAGGACTGACATGGAAGAAAGGGAGGAGTGACATGGAGTGGCGACATGGAGGTGTGAAATAGAGGAGAGACATGGAGGATCTACATGGAGGAGTGACATTGAGGATCGACTTGTAGGAGCGACATAGAGGATCAACATGGAGGAGTGTCAAGGTTGATCGACATGGAGGAGTGACATGGAAAAGTGACATGGTAGAGAAGATGGAGCGACATGGAAGATCGACATCGAGGAGTAACATGTAGGATCTAAATGGAGGAGTGACATGAAGGATCGACATGGAGGAGCGATATGGAGGATCGACAAGGAGGAGTCGACATGGAGTATTGACAAGGTAGACTGACATGGAGGAGTGACATTCTACAGTTAAATTCTGGTGTGAAATTCTGGAGTGACATGTAGGATCTACATGGAGGAGTGACATGGAGGAGTTAAATCTGGATTGACATGGAGGAGCGACATTCTGGAATTAAATCTGTATTGACATGGAGGAGCGACATTCTGAAGTGACATGGAGGAGTGACATGGAGGATCGACATTGAGCAGTGACATGGAGGAGTGACATTTTAGAGGGACATTCTGGAGGGACATGTAGGAGCGACATGGCGGAATGACATGGAGGATTGACATGGAGGAGTTACATAGAGGTGTGACGTGGAAGAAAGGAAGGAGTGACATGGAGGAGCGACTATAGGAGTGAAATAGTGGATCGACATGGAGGAGTGACATGGCGGAGTGACATTCTGGAGCGACATGGAGGAGTGACATTCTGGAGTGACATGGAAGATCGAGATGGAGGAGCGAAATAGAGGTTTGACATGGAGGAGTGACATGGATGAGGGACATGGAGGAGTGACATTCTGGAGTGACATGGAGGAGCGACATGGAGGAGGGACATGGAGAAGTAACATTCTGGAGTTAAATTCTGAAGTGACATTCTGGAGTGACATGGAGGATCGACATTCTGGAGTGACATTGATGAGTGAAATGGTGGAGAGAAATGGAGGATCGAGATGGAGGAGAAACATAGAAGAGTTTCATGTAGGAGCTACATGAGGGGCAATATTACGGATCGACTTTCTGGAGTTCAATCTGAAGTGACATTCTGGAGTTCAATCTGGAGTGATATTCTAGAGTGACATGGAGGAGCGACATTCTGGAGTGACTTTCTGGAGTGACATGGAGGTATCAACATGGAGGAGTGACAAGGAGGAGTGATATAGAGGATCAACATAGAGGATTGACATGGAGGAGGGACATGGAGGAGTGACGTTCTGGAGTTAAATTCTGGAGAGACATGGAGGAGCCGCAATCTGGGGTAACATGGAGGAGATACATGGAGGAGTGATATGGAGGAGCAGGGACGAGAGACATAGAGGATCGACATGGAAAAGTCACATGGAGGAGCAACACGGAGGAGTGACATGGAACACATGGTGGAGTGACATTGAGGATCGAAATGGAGGATCGACATGAAACAGTGACATGGAGGAGTGACATGGAAGTGTGACATGGAGGAGTGACATGGAGGATCGACATGGAGGAGTGACATGGAGGAGCGACATGGCGGAGTGACATGGAGGAGTAACATGGAGGCTTGACGTGGAAGACAGGGATTAGTGACATTGAGGAGCGAAATAGAGGATCAACATGAAGGAGTGACATGGAGGAGTGGCATTCTGGAGTGACATTCTTGAGTGACATTCTGGAGTGACATGGAGGAGCGACATGGAGGAGGGACATGGAGGAGTAACATTCTGGAGTTAATTTCTGGAGTGACATGGAGGAGCGACTTTCTGGAGTGACATTGAGGATCGACAATGAGGAGCGACATTGAGGAGCTACATGGAGGAGCTACATGGAGGAGCGACATGGAGGTCTCACAACGAGTAGCGACATTCTGGATGAATCTGTTGACCAACAAAATTTTCAATTGCAGGTGCTTAGCAGGAAATTGACCATAATTCATTGACCATTAGCAAATCATCATAAATCTTGGTAGATATCTTCAGTACATGTTTGGGAAGAGGCGTACCAAAGAATTTTCCGCTTGACACATAAGGGGCGCCACAAATATCAGAAACTTGTATCGCAAGATCCGGTGGACAGAATTTTATCAAATTTGGTGCACATACTCTGGGGGCAAGTATTAACCAAGATCTATAGTGTCATATTGATCGGTGCATGTGGGCGTGGCCTATTTAGCATTTTATGCAAAATTATGCCTTTGCTCAATTTGCTGTGAGCTGGAATGAGCTAGAGACATGAGACTTGGTACCATAACTGTACATGATGCCATAATGCTTCACATAAAATATGAAAACAATTGGCCACATGGTGGCGCTATAACAATTTTCAAGGCCAGCCCCCTCACACCATAAGTCCTATTAATTTGAAATTTGACAGACATGTGCTGCTGAATGTGATCTAAAATAAAGTCTCTTGGACCACGAAAGTCCACCAACTAAATTTTCCGCCATGTTGAATTTTTTGAAAAACACATTTTTGACATCTCCGCCTAAGCCGTAGGTCCGATTGCTGGAATATTTTTAGCTGATGATAGCCCATCATCTCCAAACTTGCAGCATATGTTCACAAGAGTAGCGGAAACATCTGCTGAAAGTTTCATTCAAATTGGCCACATGGTGGCGCTGTAATTAACGCCCAAACATGCAATTTTGGAAAGGCCACGCCCCTCAAACCGTAAGTCCGATTGAATTGAAATGTGACACATATGCGCAACTCCGTGTGATCTACAATAAAGCCTCTTGGACCTCCAAAGTGCACCTGGACATATTTTCCGCCATATTGGATTTTTTGAAAAACACATTTTTGACATCTCCGCCTAAGCCGTAGGTCCGATTGCTGGAATATTTTCTGCGAATCAATATTGGACCAGGCTCATCAAAAGTTGCATTAAGCTTGTTGATATGTTATTGCGTTGTGAAGATATTGACCAATACATTTCTAAGAGGCGTGCCTCAGCACATCAGTAGACCTAACTTCACAAGCCCATCATCTCCAAACTTGCAGCATATGTTCACAAGAGTAGTTGAAACATCCGCTGAAAGTTTCATTCAAATCGACCACTAGAGCGATATGCCGCGTGCGGCTTTAATTCATTTTAAATTGATATAACTATGTGGATGTGGAAATATGTTTTATATATTTCATGTTTATTCTTTTACAATGTAATTGTAAACTGTGTTGAAATGTACCACTATACGATAACAATGTACAACTCTAATTTTCATCACTAAGCCAAAGAATGCATTTCTCATACAGAAAGTGCGTTTATATGAAGAATATGTGATTTATTTACAGAAACACATCTGTTATACTGGAAACATACAAAAAAGAGACAGAATATTAAAAAGAAACATTGTTTTCTCAAATTTTACATTAGAATTCTCTTCCAAGTAAAAAATCTTCATTCTGAGCTCAATTCTATGCAAAACTCTTGTTTTCATCACTAAACTCGCTTAATATGTCTTTCTCATGCAAAACCACTCAAATACGCATTTCTCCTCAAGAAACACTGAAAAGTGCGTTTATGTGAAGAATATGTGATTTATTTACAGAAACACATCTGTTATACTGGAAACATACAAAAAAGAGACAGAATATTAAAAAGAAACATTGTTTTCTCAAATTTTACATTAGAATTCTCTTCCAAGTAAAAAATCTTCATTCTGAGCTCAATTCTATGCAAAACTCTTGTTTTCATCACTAAACTCGCTTAATATGTCTTTCTCATGCAAAACCACTCAAATACGCATTTCTCCTCAAGAAATACTGAAAAGTGCGTTTATATGAAGAATATGTGATTTATTTACAGAAACACATCTGTTATACTGGAAACATACAAAAAAGAGACAGAATATTGAAAAGAAACATTGTTTTCTCAAATTTTACATTAGAATTCTCTTCCAAGTATCAAATCTTCATTCTGAGCTCAATTCTATGCAAAACTCTTGTTTTCATCACTAAACTCGCTTAATATGTCTTTCTCATGCAAAACCACTCAAAAACGCATTTCTCCTCAAGAAACACTGAAAAGTGCGTTTATATGAAGAATATGTGATTTATTTACAGAAACACATCTGTTATACTGGAAACATACAAAAAAGAGACAGAATATTAAAAAGAAACATTGTTTTCTCAAATTTTACATTAGAATTCTCTTCCAAGTATCAAATCTTCATTCTGAGCTCAATTCTATGCAAAACTCTTGTTTTCATCACTAAACTCGCTTAATATGTCTTTCTCATGCAAAACCACTCAAATACGCATTTCTCCTCAAGAAACACTGAAAAGTGCGTTTATATGAAGAATATGTGATTTATTTACAGAAACACATCTGTTATACTGGAAACATCCAAAAAAGAGACAGAATATTGAAAAGAAACATTGTTTTCTCAAATTTTACATTAGAATTCTCTTCCAAGTATCAAATCTTCATTCTGAGCTAAATTCTATGCAAAACTCTTGTTTTCATCACTAAACTCGCTTAATATGTCTTTCTCATGCAAAACCACTCAAATACGCATTTCTCCTCAAGAAACACTGAAAAGTGCGTTTATATGAAGAATATGTGATTTATTTACAGAAACACATCTGTTATACTGGAAACATACAAAAAAGAGACAGAATATTGAAAAGAAACATTGTTTTCTCAAATTTTACATTAGAATTCTCTTCCAAGTATCAAATCTTCATTCTGAGCTCAATTCTATGCAAAACTCTTGTTTTCATCACTAAACTCGCTTAATATGTCTTTCTCATGCAAAACCACTCAAAAACGCATTTCTCCTCAAGAAACACTGAAAAGTGCGTTTATATGAAGAATATGTGATTTATTTACAGAAACACATCTGTTATACTGGAAACATACAAAAAAGAGACAGAATATTAAAAAGAAACATTGTTTTCTCAAATTTTACATTAGAATTCTCTTCCAAGTATCAAATCTTCATTCTGAGCTCAATTCTATGCAAAACTCTTGTTTTCATCACTAAACTCGCTTAATATGTCTTTCTCATCCAAAACCACTCAGGAACGTATTTCTCCTCAAGAAACACTGAAACTTCCATTTATATGAAAAAAATGTGATTTCTTCAGAAAATAAATCTCTTTTATTGGAAACATACAAAACAGGATGAAAATGAAAGGGAATACATTTTTATAATTTTTTTACATAATAGTTGGCCTTTCTGCATGAAAACTTCACACTGACCTCAGTTCCATGTAAAACTTTAGTTTTCATCACTAAACTTGCTTAAACTGTTTTAAAAAAAAATCGTATAATTGTATAACATGTCGAACAAAGTTAAACTATATCTTGTCGAAAAATTTCATGAAAAAAATTAATTGTAAAATAAATCGAAAAATGTCTTGAAAAAAAGTCGAAAAAATTCATTGTATAAAATATCGAAAAAAAATCATGAAAAAAAAGTATCGTATAAGATGTCGGAAATTTTCTTTAAGAAAAGTCAAAGTATAGTTTTTCAAAAAATGTCATGAAAAAAAAGTTATAGTATAGCATTTTGAATTTTTTTGGAAAAAAATACAATATTGTATATGTCAGCCACATTGAAGATCGACATGGAGGACTAACATGTTGGCTCCACATGGAGGATCGACATGGAGGAGCGACATTGAGGAGCAACATGGAGGAGCGACATAGAGGATCGACATGGAGGAGTATCAAGGTTGATCTACATGGAGAAGTGACATGGAGGAGTGACATGGTAGAGATGGAGGAGTGACATGGAGGTACGACATGGAAGAGTGACATTCTGGAGTTAAATCTGGATTGACATGGAGGAGCGACATTCTAGAGTGACATGGAGGAGCGACATGGTGGAGGGATATGGATGAGCAAGGAAGAGCGACATGGAGGATCAACATGTGTCGACATGGAAGACATGGAGGAGTGACATGGAGGATCGATGTGGAGGAGTAACAAGGAGGATCGACATGGAGGAGCGACATCAAGCAGTGACATTCTGGAGTTCAATCTGGAGTGACATGGAGTAGCGACATGGAGGAGTGACATGCTGGAGCAACATGGAGGATAAAAATGTAGGACCGATGTGGAGGAGTAACAAGGAGGAGCGACATAGAGGATCGAAATGGATTTGTGACATCTAGCAGTTAAATGGATAAGTGACATTCTGGAGCTAAATCTGGAGTGATATTCTGGAGTGACATGGAAGAGCGATATTCTGGAGTGACATGGAGGAGCGACATGGAAGAGCGACATGGAGGATCTACATGGAGGAGCGACATCACGGAGCGACATGGAAGACTGACAACGAGGAGGTACATTCTGGAGGAACATGGTGGAGCGACATTCTGGAGTGACATTCTGGAGTGACATGGAGGAGCGATATGGAAGATCGACATAGAGGAGTAACATGTAGGATCTAAATGGAGGAGTTACATGTAGGATCGACATGGAGGATTAACAAGGAGGAGTGAAATTGAGGAGCAACATGGAGGACTGACATGGAGGAGTGACAGCCTACAGTTAAATTCTGGTTTGAAATTCTGGAGTGACATGTAGGATCTACATGGAGGATTGACATGGAGGATCAACATGGAGGAGCGACATAGAGGATTGACATGGAGGAGTATCAAGGTTGATCGACATGGAGGAGTGACATGGAGGAGAGACATGGAAGATCGACATGGAAGAGTGACATTCTGGAGTTGAATCTGGATTGACATGGAGCAGCGACATTCTAGAGTGACATGGAGGAGCGACATGGTGGAGGGATATGGATGAGCAAGGAAGAGCGACATGGAGTATCAACATGTGTCGACATGGAAGACATGGAGGAGTGACATGGAGGATCGATGTGGAGGAGTAACAAGGAGGAGCGACATGGAGGATCGACATGGAGGAGCGACATCAAGCAGTGAAATTCTGGAGTTCAATCTGGAGTGACATGGAGTAGCGACATGGAGGAGTGACAAGGAGGAGTGATATAGAGGATCAACATAGAGGATTGACATGGAGGAGGGACATGGAGGAGTGACGTTCTGGAGTTAAATTCTGGAGAGACATTCTGGAGTGACATGGAGGAGCCGCAATCTGGGGTAACATGGTGGAGATACATGGAGGAGTGATATGGAGGAGCAGGGACGAGAGACATAGAGGATCAACATGGAAAAGTCACATGGAGGAGCAACACGGAGGAGTGACATGGAACACATGGTGGCGTGACATTGAGGATCGAAATGGAGGATCGACATGGAGCAGTGACATGGAAGAGTGACATAGAGGATCGACATGGAGGAGTGAAATGGAGGAGCGACATTCTGGAGTGACATGGAGGAGTAACATTCTGGAGTGACATGGAGGAATGACATGAAGGAGTGATATGGAGGAGCAAGGAGGAGCGACACTGATGATCGATATGAATAAGTTACATGGAGGAGCGACACATTGGAGTGACGTGGAAGATATGGAGGAGTGACATGGAGGAGCAACATGGAGTATCGACATGGAGGATCAACATGGAGGAGTGACATCACGGAGCGACATGGAGGTCTGACAACGAGGAGGTATATTCTGGAGGGACAGGGTGGAGCGACATTCTGGAGTGACATGGAGGAGCGACATTCTGGAGTGACATGTAAGATCGACATGGAGGAGTAACATGTAGGATCTAAATGGAGGAGTGACATGGAGGATTGACATGGAAGAGCGATATGGAGGATCGACAAGGAGGAACAACATTGAGGAGCAACATGGAGGACTGACATGGAGGAGCAACATGGCAGAGCGACTAGGGGGAGCTACATGGAGTAGCGACATCACGGAGCGACATGGAGGACTGACATGGAGGAGTGACATGGAGGAGTGATATGGAAGACAGGGAGGAGTGACATGTAGGGTCGACATGGAGGAGGAATATGGAGGAGCAACATGGAGGATTGACATAGAGGTGTAACATGAAGGATCTGCATGGAGGAGCTACATGGAGGAGGTACATGGGGGAGTGAAATGGAAGACATGGAGGAGTGACATGGAGGATCAACATGGAGCAGTGACATGGAGGAGTGACATTGAAGTGTGACATGGAGGAGTGACATGGAGGATCGACATTGAGGAGTGGAATGGAGGAGCGACATGGAGGAGTGACTTGGAGGAGCGACATGGAAGAGCGACATGGAGGATCTACATGGAGGAGCGACATCACGGAGCGACATGGAAGACTGACAACGAGGAGGTACATTCTGGAGGAACATGGTGGAGCGACATTCTGGAGTGACATTCTGGAGTGACATGGAGGAGCGATATGGAAGATCGACATAGAGGAGTAACATGTAGGATCTAAATGGAGGAGTTACATGTAGGATCGACATGGAGGATTAACAAGGAGGAGTGAAATTGAGGAGCAACATGGAGGACTGACATGGAGGAGTGACAGCCTACAGTTAAATTCTGGTTTGAAATTCTGGAGTGACATGTAGGATCTACATGGAGGATTGACATGGAGGATCAACATGGAGGAGCGACATAGAGGATTGACATGGAGGAGTATCAAGGTTGATCGACATGGAGGAGTGACATGGAGGAGAGACATGGAAGATCGACATGGAAGAGTGACATTCTGGAGTTGAATCTGGATTGACATGGAGCAGCGACATTCTAGAGTGACATGGAGGAGCGACATGGTGGAGGGATATGGATGAGCAAGGAAGAGCGACATGGAGTATCAACATGTGTCGACATGGAAGACATGGAGGAGTGACATGGAGGATCGATGTGGAGGAGTAACAAGGAGGAGCGACATGGAGGATCGACATGGAGGAGCGACATCAAGCAGTGAAATTCTGGAGTTCAATCTGGAGTGACATGGAGGAGCGACATTCTGGAGTGACATGGAGTAGCGACATGGAGGAGTGACAAGGAGGAGTGATATAGAGGATCAACATAGAGGATTGACATGGAGGAGGGACATGGAGGAGTGACGTTCTGGAGTTAAATTCTGGAGAGACATTCTGGAGTGACATGGAGGAGCCGCAATCTGGGGTAACATGGTGGAGATACATGGAGGAGTGATATGGAGGAGCAGGGACGAGAGACATAGAGGATCAACATGGAAAAGTCACATGGAGGAGCAACACGGAGGAGTGACATGGAACACATGGTGGCGTGACATTGAGGATCGAAATGGAGGATCGACATGGAGCAGTGACATGGAAGAGTGACATAGAGGATCGACATGGAGGAGTGAAATGGAGGAGCGACATTCTGGAGTGACATGGAGGAGTAACATTCTGGAGTGACATGGAGGAATGACATGAAGGAGTGATATGGAGGAGCAAGGAGGAGCGACACTGATGATCGATATGAATAAGTTACATGGAGGAGCGACACATTGGAGTGACGTGGAAGATATGGAGGAGTGACATGGAGGAGCAACATGGAGTATCGACATGGAGGATCAACATGGAGGAGTGACATCACGGAGCGACATGGAGGTCTGACAACGAGGAGGTATATTCTGGAGGGACAGGGTGGAGCGACATTCTGGAGTGACATGGAGGAGCGACATTCTGGAGTGACATGTAAGATCGACATGGAGGAGTAACATGTAGGATCTAAATGGAGGAGTGACATGGAGGATTGACATGGAAGAGCGATATGGAGGATCGACAAGGAGGAACAACATTGAGGAGCAACATGGAGGACTGACATGGAGGAGCAACATGGCAGAGCGACTAGGGGGAGCTACATGGAGTAGCGACATCACGGAGCGACATGGAGGACTGACATGGAGGAGTGACATGGAGGAGTGATATGGAAGACAGGGAGGAGTGACATGTAGGGTCGACATGGAGGAGGAATATGGAGGAGCAACATGGAGGATTGACATAGAGGTGTAACATGAAGGATCTGCATGGAGGAGCTACATGGAGGAGGTACATGGGGGAGTGAAATGGAAGACATGGAGGAGTGACATGGAGGATCAACATGGAGCAGTGACATGGAGGAGTGACATTGAAGTGTGACATGGAGGAGTGACATGGAGGATCGACATTGAGGAGTGGAATGGAGGAGCGACATGGAGGAGTGACTTGGAGGAGCGACATGGAAGAGCGACATGGAGGATCTACATGGAGGAAGCAACATCACGGAGCGACATAGAGTATCGACATGGAAGAGTATCAAGGTTGATCGACATGGAGAAGTGAAATGGAGGAGTGACATGGTAGATATGGAGGAGAGACATGGAAGATCGACATGGAGGATCGACATGTAGGAGTGACATTCTGGTGTTAAATCTGGTTGACATGGAGGAGCGACATTCTGTAGTGACATTCTGGAGTGACATGGTGGATTGATATGGATGAGTAAGGAGGAGCGACATGGCGGATCGACATGTGTCGTCATGGAAGACATGGAGGAGTGACATGGAAAATCGACATTGAGCAGTGACATGGACGAGCGACATTCTGGAGTGACATGGAGGAGCGACATGGAAGATCGACATGGAGGAGTAACATGTAGGATCTAAATGGAGGAGTGACATGAAGGATCGACATGGAGGAGCTATATGGAGAATCAACAAGGAGGAGTCGACATGGAGTATTGACAAGGAAAACTGACATGGAGGAGTGACATTCTACAGTTAAATTCTGGAGTGAAATTCTGGAGTGACATGTAGGATCTACATGGAGGAGTGACATTGAGGATCGACTTGTAGGAGCGACATAGAGGATCAACATGGAGGAGTGTCAAGGTTGATCGACATGGAAGAGTGACATGGAAAAGTGACATGGTAGAGAAGATGGAGAGACATGGAAGATCGACATGGAGGAAATAACATGTAGGATCTAAATGGAGGAGTGACATGAAGGATCGACATGGAGGAGCGATATGGAGGATCGACAAGGAGGAGTCGACATGGAGTATTGACAAGGTAGACTGACATGGAGGAGTAACATTCTACAGTTAAATTCTGGTGTGAAATTCTGGAGTGACATGTAGGATCTACATGGAGGAGTGACATGGAGGATCTAAATGGAGGAGTGACATGAAGGATCGACATGAAGGATCGACATGGAGGAGCGACATAGAGGATCGACATGGAGGAGTGTCAAGGTTGATCGACATGGAGGAGAGATATGGAAGATCGACATGGGGGATCGACATGGAGGAGTGACATGGAGGAGTTAAATCTGGATTGACATGGAGGAGCGACATTCTGGAATTAAATCTGTATTGACATGGAGGAGCGACATTCTGAAGTGACATGGAGGAGTGACATGGAGGAGTGACATGGAGGATCGACATTGAGCAGTGACATGGAGGAGTGACATTTTAGAGGGACATTCTGGAGGGACATGTAGGAGCGACATGGCGGAATGACATGGAGGATTGACATGGAGGAGTTACATAGAGGTGTGACGTGGAAGAAAGGAAGGAGTGACATGGAGGAGCGACTATAGGAGTGAAATAGTGGATCGACATGGAGGAGTGACATGGAGGAGTGACATTCTGGAGTGACATGGAAGATCGAGATGGAGGAGCGAAATAGAGGTTTGACATGGAGGAGTGACATGGAGGAGGGACATGGAGAAGTAACATTCTGGAGTTAAATTCTGAAGTGACATTCTGGAGTGACATGGAGGATCGACATTCTGGAGTGACATTGATGAGTGAAATGGTGGAGCGAAATGGAGGATCGAGATGGAGGAGAAACATAGAAGAGTTTCATGTAGGAGGTACATGAGGGGCAATATTACGGATCGACTTGGAGGACTCACATGGAGGAATGACTTTCTGGAGTTCAATCTGGAGTGACATTCTGGAGTTCAATCTGGAGTGATATTCTGGAGTGACATGGAGGAGCGACATTCTGGAGTGACTTTCTGGAGTGACATGGAGGTATCAACATGGAGGAGTGACAAGGAGGAGTGATATAGAGGATCAACATAGAGGATTGACATGGAGGAGGGACATGGAGGAGTGACGTTCTGGAGTTAAATTCTGGAGAGACATTCTGGAGTGACATGGAGGAGCGGCAATCTGGGGTAACATGGAGGAGATACATGGAGGAGTGATATGGAGGAGCAGGGACGAGAGACATAGAGGATCGACATGGAAAAGTCACATGGAGGAGCAACACGGAGGAGTGACATGGAACACATGGTGGAGTGACATTGAGGATCGAAATGGAGGATCGACATGAAACAGTGACATGGAGGAGTGACATGGAAGTGTGACATGGAGGAGTGACATGGAGGATCGACATGGAGGAGTGACATGGAGGAGCGACATGGCGGGAGTGACATGGAGGAGTAACATGGAGGCTTGACGTGGAAGACAGGGATTAGTGACATTGAGGAGCGAAATAGAGGATCAACATGAAGGAGTGACATGGAGGAGTGGCATTCTGGAGTGACATTCTTGAGTGACATTCTGGAGTGACATGGAGGAGCGACATGGAGGAGGGACATGGAGGAGTAACATTCTGGAGTTAATTTCTGGAGTGACATGGAGGAGCGACTTTCTGGAGTGACATTGAGGATCGACAATGAGGAGCGACATTGAGGAGCTACATGGAGGAGCTACATGGAGGAGCGACATGGAGGTCTCACAACGAGGAGCGACATTCTGGATGAATCTGTTGACCAACAAAATTTTCAATTGCAGGTGCTTAGCAGGAAATTGACCATAATTCATTGACCATTAGCAAATCATCATAAATCTTGGTAGATATCTTCAGTACATGTTTGGGAAGAGGCGTACCAAAGAATTTTCCGCTTGACACATAAGGGGCGCCACAAATATCAGAAACTTGTATCGCAAGATCCGGTGGACAGAATTTTATCAAATTTGGTGCACATACTCTGGGGGCAAGTATTAACCAAGATCTATAGTGTCATATTGATCGGTGCATGTGGGCGTGGCCTATTTAGCATTTTATGCAAAATTATGCCTTTGCTCAATTTGCTGTGAGCTGGAATGAGCTAGAGACATGAGACTTGGTACCATAACTGTACATGATGCCATAATGCTTCACATAAAATATGAAAACAATTGGCCACATGGTGGCGCTATAACAATTTTCAAGGCCAGCCCCCTCACACCATAAGTCCTATTAATTTGAAATTTGACAGACATGCGCTGCTGAATGTGATCTAAAATAAAGTCTCTTGGACCACGAAAGTCCACCAACTAAATTTTTCCGCCATGTTGAATTTTTTGAAAAACACATTTTTGACATCTCCGCCTAAGCCGTAGGTCCGATTGCTGGAATATTTTTAGCTGATTATAGCCCATCATCTCCAAACTTGCAGCATATGTTCACAAGAGTAGCGGAAACATCTGCTGAAAGTTTCATTCAAATTGGCCACATGGTGGCGCTGTAATTAACGCCCAAACATGCGATTTTGGAAAGGCCACGCCCCTCAAACCGTAAGTCCGATTGAATTGAAATGTGACACATATGTGCAACTCCGTGTGATCTACAATAAAGCCTCTTGGACCTCCAAAGTGCACCTGGAAATATTTTCCGCCATATTGGATTTTTGAAAAACACATTTTTGACATCTCTGCCTAAGCCGTAGGTCCGATTGCTGGAATATTTTCTGCGAATCAATATTGGACCAGGCTCATCAAAAGTTGCATTAAGCTTGTTGATATGTTATTGCGTTGTGAAGATATTGACCAATACATTTCTAAGAGGCGTGCCTCAGCACATCAGTAGACCTAACTTCACAAGCCCATCATCTCCAAACTTGCAGCATATGTTCACAAGAGTAGTTGAAACATCCGCTGAAAGTTTCATTCAAATCGACCACTAGAGCGATATGCCACGTGCGGCTTTAATTCATTTTAAATTGATATAACTATGTGGATGTGGAAATATGTTTTATATATTTCATGTTTATTCTTTTACAATGTAATTGTAAACTGTGTTGAAATGTACCACTATACGATAACAATGTACAACTCTAATTTTCATCACTAAGCCAAAGAATGCATTTCTCATACAGAAAGTGCGTTTATATGAAGAATATGTGATTTATTTACAGAAACACATCTGTTATACTGGAAACATACAAAAAAGAGACAGAATATTAAAAAGAAACATTGTTTTCTCAAATTTTACATTAGAATTCTCTTCCAAGTAAAAAATCTTCATTCTGAGCTCAATTCTATGCAAAACTCTTGTTTTCATCACTAAACTCGCTTAATATGTCTTTCTCATGCAAAACCACTCAAATACGCATTTCTCCTCAAGAAACACTGAAAAGTGCGTTTATATGAAGAATATGTGATTTATTTACAGAAACACATCTGTTATACTGGAAACATACAAAAAAGAGACAGAATATTGAAAAGAAACATTGTTTTCTCAAATTTTACATTAGAATTCTCTTCCAAGTATCAAATCTTCATTCTGAGCTCAATTCTATGCCAAACTCTTGTTTTCATCACTAAACTCGCTTAATATGTCTTTCTCATGCAAAACCACTCAAATACGCATTTCTCCTCAAGAACACTGAAAAGTGTGTTTATATGAAGAATATGTGATTTATTTACAGAAACAAATCTGTTATACTGGAAAGATACAAAAAAGAGACAGAACATTAAAAAGAAACATTGTTTTCTGAAATTTTACATTAGAATTCTCTTCCAAGTAAAAAATCTTCATTCTGAGCTCAATTCTATGCAAAACTCTTGTTTTCATCACTAAACTCGCTTAATATGTCTTTCTCATGCAAAACCACTCAAAAACGCATTTTTCCTCAAGAAACACTGAAAAGTGCGTTTATATGAAGAATATGTGATTTATTTACAGAAACACATCTGTTATACTGGAAACATACAAAAAAGAGACAGAATATTAAAAAGAAACATTGTTTTTCTCAAATTTTACATTAGAATTCTCTTCCAAGTATCAAATCTTCATTCTGAGCTCAATTCTATGCAAAACTCTTGTTTTCATCACTAAACTCGCTTAATATGTCTTTCTCATGCAAAACCACTCAAATACGCATTTTCTCCTCAAGAAACACTGAAAAGTGTGTTTATATGAAGAATATGTGATTTTATTTACAGAAACACATCTGTTATACTGGAAACATCCAAAAAGAGACAGAATATTGAAAAGAAACATTGTTTTCTCAAATTTTACATTAGAATTCTCTTCCAAGTATCAAATCTTCATTCTGAGCTCAATTCTATGCAAAACTCTTGTTTTCATCACTAAACTCGCTTAATATGTCTTTCTCATCCAAAACCACTCAGGAACGTATTTCTCCTCAAGAAACACTGAAACTTCCATTTATATGAAAAAAATGTGATTTCTTCAGAAAATAAATCTCTTTTATTGGAAACATACAAAACAGGATGAAAATGAAAGGGAATACATTTTTATAATTTTTTTACATAATAGTTGGCCTTTCTGCATGAAAACTTCACACTGACATTCCATGTAAAACTTTAGTTTTCATCACTAAACTTGCTTAAACTGTTTTTAAAAAAAAATCGTATAATTGTATAACATGTCGAACAAAGTTAAACTATATCTTGTCGAAAAATTCATGAAAAAAATTAATTGTAAAATATATCGAAAAATGTCTTGAAAAAAAGTCGAAAAAATTCATTGTATAAAATATCGAAAAAAATCATGAAAAAAAAGTACCGTATAAGATGTCGAAAATTTTCTTTAAGAAAAGTCAAAGTATAGTTTTTTCAAAAAATGTCATGAAAAAAAAGTTTATAGTATAGCATTTTGAATTTTTTTGGAAAAAAATACAATATTGCGACATTGAAGATCGACATGGAGGACTAACATGTTGGCTCCACATGGAGGATCGACATGGAGGAGCGACATTGAGGATCGACATTGAGGAGCGGCATTGAGGAGCTACATTCTGGAGTGACATGGTGGAGCGATATGAAAGATCGACATGGAGGAGTTACATGTAGGATCGACATGGAGGATCGACAAGGAGGAGTTACATTGAGGAGCAACATGGAGGAGCGACATAGAGGATCGACATGGAGGAGTATCAAGGTTGATCGACATGGAGAAGTGACATGGAGGAGTGACATGGTAGAGATGAGGAGGAGTGACATGGAGGTACGGACATGGAAGAGCGACATTCTGGGAGTGACATGGAGGGAGCGACATGGAAGAGCGACATGGAGGATCTACATGGAGGAGCGACATCACCGGAGCGACATGGAAGTCTGACAACGAGGAGGTACATTCTGGAGGAACATGGTGGAGCGACATTCTGGAGTGACATTCTGGAGTGACATGGAGAGCGATATGGAAGATCGACATAGAGGAGTAACATGTAGGATCTAAATGGAGGAGTTACATGTAGGATCGACATGGAGGATTAACAAGGAGGGAGTGAAATTGAGGCGCAACATGGAGGACTGACATGGAGGAGTGACAGCCTACAGTTAAATTCTGGTTTGAAATTCTGGAGTGACATTGTAGGATCTACATGGAGGATTGACATGGAGGATCAACATGGAGGAGCGACATAGAGGATTGACATGGAGGAGTATCAAGGTTGATCGACATGGAGGAGTGACATGGAGAGAGAGAACATGGAAGATCGACATGGAAGAGTGACATTCTGGAGTTGAATCTGGATTGACATTGGAAGCAGCGACATTCTAGAGTGACATGGAGGAGCGACATGGGTGGAGGGATATGGATGAGCAAGGAAGAGCGACATGGAGTATTCAACATGGATTTGCGACATCAACATGGATAAGTGACATTCTGGAGCTAAATCTGGAGTGATATTCTGGAGTGACATGGAAGAGCGACATTCTGGAGTGACATGGAGTAGCGACATGGTGGGAGTGATATGGAGGATTAAGGAGGAGCAACATATGTCGACATGGAAGACATGGAGGAATGACATGGAGGATTGACATGGAGGATCGACATGGAGCAGCGACATGGAGGAGTGACATGGAGAAGCGACATGGAGGATCGACATGGCGGGAGTTACATGCAGGACTGACATGAAGAAAGGGAGGAGTGACATGGAGTGGCGACATGGAGGTGTGAATTAGAGGATCGACATGGAGGAGATATATGGAGGAGTGACATGGAGGAGTGACGTTCTGGAGTTAAATTCTGGAGAGACATTCTGGAGTGACATGGAGGAGCCGCAATCTGGGGGTGGTACATGGTGGAGATTACATGGAGGAGTGATATGGGGAGCAGGGACGAGAGCCATAGAGGATCAACATGGAAAAGTCACATGGAGGAGCAACACGGAGGAGTGACATGGAACACATGGTGGAGTGACATTGAGGATCGAAATGGAGGATCGACATGGAGCAGTGACATAAAGGATTGACATGGAAGTGTGACATGGAAGAGTGACATAGAGGATCGACATGGAGGAGTGACATGGAGGAGCGACATTCTGGAGTGACATGGAGGAATGACATGAAGGAGTGATATGGAGGAGCAAGGAGGAGCGACACTGAGGATCGATATGAATAAGTTACATGGAGGAGCGACACATTGGAGTGACATGGAAGATATGGAGGAGTGACATGGAGGAGCAACATGGAGTAACGACATGGAGGATCAACATGGAGGAGTGACATCACGGAGCGACATGGAGGTCTGACAACGAGGAGGTATATTCTGGAGGGACAGGGTGGAGCGACATTCTGGAGTGACATGGAGGAGCGACATTCTGGAGTGACATGTAAGATCGACATGGAGGAGTAACATGTAGGATCTAAATGGAGGAGTGACATGGAGGATTGACATGGAAGAGCGATATGGAGGATCGACAAGGAGGAACAACATTGAGGAGCAACATGGAGGACTGACATGGAGGAGCAACATGGCAGAGCGACTAGGGGGAGCTACATGGAGTAGCGACATCACGGAGCGACATGGAGGACTGACATGGAGGAGTGACATGGAGGAGTGATATGGAAGACAGGGAGGAGTGACATGTAGGGTCGACATGGAGGAGGAATATGGAGGAGCAACATGGAGGATTGACATAGAGGTGTAACATGAAGGATCTGCATGGAGGAACTACATGGAGGAGGTACATGGGGGAGTGACATGGAAGTGTGACATGGAGGAGTGACATGGAGGATCGACATGGAGTGACATGGAGAAGCGACATGGTGGAGTTACATGGAGAAATGACATATAGGATTGACATGGAGGAGTTACATGGAGGAGTGACGAGGAAGACAGGGAGGAATGACATGGAGGAGCGCAATAGAGGATCGATATGGAGCACATTGAGGAGTGGAATGGAGGAGCGACATGGAGGAATTACTTGGAGGAGCGACATGGAAGAGCGACATGGAGGATCTACATGGAGGAGCAACATCACGGAGCGACATAGAGTATCGACATGGAAGAGTATCAAGGTTGATCGACATGGAGAAGTGAAATGGAGGATTGACATGGTAGATATGGAGGAGAGACATGGAAGATCGACATGGAGGATCGACATGTAGGAGTGACATTCTGGAGTTAAATCTGGTTGACATGGAGGAGCGACATTCTGTAGTGACATTCTGGAGTGACATGGTGGATTGATATGGATGAGTAAGGAGGAGCGACATGGAGGATCGACATGTGTCATCATGGAAGACATGGAGGTGACATGGAAATGACATGAGCAGTGACATGGACGAGCGACATTCTGGAGTGACATGGAGGAGCGACATGGAAGATCGACATGGAGGAGTAACATGTAGGATCTAAATGGAGGAGTGACATGAAGGATCGACATGGAGGAGCTATATGGAGAATCACAAGGAGGAGTCGACATGGAGTATTGACAAGGAAAACTGACATGGAGGAGTGACATTCTACAGTTAAATTCTGGAGTGAAATTCTGGAGTGACATGTAGGATCTACATGGAGGAGTGACATTGAGGATCGACTTGTAGGAGCGACATAGAGGATCAACATGGAGGAGTGTCAAGGTTGATCGACATGGGAGGAGTGACATGGAAAAGTGACATGGTAGAGAATGGAGAGACATGGAAGATCGACATGGAGGAGTAACATGTAGGATCTAAATGGAGGAGTGACATGAAGGATCGACATGGAGGAGCGATATGGAGGATCGACAAGGAGGAGTCGACATGGAGTATTGACAAGGTAGACTGACATGAAGGAGTGACATTCTACAGTTAAATTCTGGTGTGAAATTCTGGAGTGACATGTAGGATCTACATGGAGGAGTGACATGGAGGATCGACATGGAGGAGCGACATAGAGGATCGACATGGAGGAGTGTCAAGGTTGATCGACATGGAGGAGAGATATGGAAGATCGACATGGGGGATCGACATGGAGGAGTGACATGGAGGAGTTAAATCTGGATTGACATGGAGGAGCGACATTCTGGAATTAAATCTGTATTGACATGGAGGAGCGACATTCTGAAGTGACATGGAGGAGTGACATGGAGGAGTGACATGGAGGATCGACATTGAGCAGTGACATGGAGGAGTGACATTTTAGAGGGACATTCTGGAGGGACATGTAGGAGCGACATGGCGGAATGACATGGAGGAATGACTTTCTGGAGTGACATGGAGGAGCGACATTCTGGAGTGACATTGATGAGTGAAATGGTGGAGCGAAATGGAGGATCGAGATGGAGGAGAAACATAGAAGAGTTTCATGTAGGAGCTACATGAGGGGCAATATTACGGATCGACTTGGAGGACTGACATGGAGGAATGACTTTCTGGAGTTCAATCTGGAGTGACATTCTGGAGTTCAATCTGGAGTGATATTCTGGAGTGACATGGAGGAGCGACATTCTGGAGTGACTTTCTGGAGTGACATGGAGGTATCAACATGGAGGAGTGACAAGGAGGATTGATATAGAGGATCAACATAGAGGATTGACATGGAGGAGGGACATGGAGGAGTGACGTTCTGGAGTTAAATTCTGGAGAGACATTCTGGAGTGACATGGAGGAGCGGCAATCTGGGGTAACATGGAGGAGATACATGGAGGAGTGATATGGAGGAGCAGGGACGAGAGACATAGAGGATCGACATGGAAAAGTCACATGGAGGAGCAACACGGAGGAGTGACATGGAACACATGGTGGAGTGACATTGAGGATCGAAATGGAGGATCGACATGAAACAGTGACATGGAGGAGTGACATGGAAGTGTGACATGGAGGAGTGACATGGAGGATCGACATGGAGGAGTGACATGGAGGAGCGACATGGCGGAGTGACATGGAGGAGTAACATGGAGGCTTGACGTGGAAGACAGGGATTAGTGACATTGAGGAGCGAAATAGAGGATCAACATGAAGGAGTGACATGGAGGAGTGCATTCTGGAGTGACATTCTTGAGTGACATTCTGGAGTGACATGGAGGAGCGACATGGAGGAGGGACATGGAGGAGTAACATTCTGGAGTTAATTTCTGGAGTGACATGGAGGAGTGACTTTCTGGAGTGACATTGAGGATCGACAATGAGGAGCGACATTGAGGAGCTACATGGAGGAGCTACATGGAGGAGCGACATGGAGGTCTCACAACGAGGAGCGACATTCTGGATGAATCTGTTGACCAACAAAATTTTCAATTGCAGGTGCTTAGCAGGAAATTGACCATAATTCATTGACCATTAGCAAATCATCATAAATCTTGGTAGATATCTTCAGTACATGTTTGGGAAGAGGCGTACCAAAGAATTTTCCGCTTGACACATAAGGGGCGCCACAAATATCAGAAACTTGTATCGCAAGATCCGGTGGACAGAATTTTATCAAATTTGGTGCACATACTCTGGGGGCAAGTATTAACCAAGATCGATAGTGTCATATTGATCGGTGCATGTGGGCGTGGCCTATTTAGCATTTTATGCAAAATTATGCCTTTGCTCAATTTGCTGTGAGCTGGAATGAGCTAGAGACATGAGACTTGGTACCATAACTGTACATGATGCCATAATGCTTCACATAAAATATGAAAACAATTGGCCACATGGTGGCGCTATAACAATTTTCAAGGCCAGCCCCCTCACACCATAAGTCCTATTAATTTGAAATTTGACAGACATGTGCTGCTGAATGTGATATAAAATAAAGTCTCTTGGACCACGAAAGTCCACCAACTAAATTTTCCGCCATGTTGAATTTTTTGAAAAACACATTTTTGACATCTCCGCCTAAGCCGTAGGTCCGATTGCTGGAATATTTTCTGCGAATCAATATTGGACCAGGCTCATCAAAAGTTCCATTAAGCTTGTGATATGTTATTGCGTTGTGAAGATATTGACCAATACATTTCTAAGAGGCGTGCCTCAGCACATCAGTAGACCTAACTTCACAAGCCCATCATCTCCAAACTTGCAGCATATGTTCACAAGAGTAGTTGAAACATCCGCTGAAAGTTTCATTCAAATCGACCACTAGAGCGATATGCCACGTGCGGCTTTAATTCATTTTAAATTGATATAACTATGTGGATGTGGAAATATGTTTTATATATTTCATGTTTATTCTTTTACAATGTAATTGTAAACTGTGTTGAAATGTACCACTATACGATAACAATGTACAACTCTAATTTTCATCACTAAGCCAAAGAATGCATTTCTCATACAGAAAGTGCGTTTATATGAAGAATATGTGATTTATTTACAGAAACACATCTGTTAT
>CM025832.1:36334467-36354176 GCA_014673565.1 Sebastes schlegelii
CGCTCTAACACCTCACTCCTCTATGACACTCCACCATTTCACTCCTCCATGTCACTCCTCCAGGTCACTCTTCCATGTCGCTACTCAAAGTCACTCCTCCATGTCACTCAACCATGTCATTCCTCCATGTTGCTACACCTACTCACTCTTCCAGGTCACTCCTCCATGTCACTACTCAAAGTCACTCCTCCATGTCACTACACCAACTCACTCCTCAATGTCACTCCTCAATGTCACTACTTCATGTCACTCCTCCATGTCAGTCCTCCATGTCACTTCTCCATGTCTCTCCTCCATGTCACTCCTCTATGTCACTCCTCCATGTCACTCCTCCATGTCACTCCTCCATGTTTCTCCTCCATGTCGCTATAACAACACACTCCTCCATGTCACTCCACCATTTCACTCCTCCATGTCACTCCTCCAGGTCACTCCTCCATGTCGCTACTCAAAGTCACTCCTCCATGTCACTCATCCATGTCATTCCTTCATGTCACTCCTCCATGTCACTCCTCCATGTCCATCCTCCATGTCACTCCTCCAAGTCACTCACCCTTGTCCCTCCATGATGTCACTCCACCATATCAACCCTACTTTCTGATCAACCCTGTCACTTCTCCAAGTCACTCCTCCATGTCCCTCCTCCATGTCACTATTCCATGTCACTCCTCCATGTCGCTCCTCCTTGTTGATCCACCACATCAATCCTCCATGTCGCTCCTCCATGTCACTCCAATATTTCACTCCTCCATGTCACTTCTCCAGGTCACTCCTCCATGTCGCTACTCAAAGTCACTCCTCCATGTCACTCATCCATGTCATTCCTCCATGTCACTCATTTATGTCACTCCTCCAATTCACTCCTCCATGTCACCTCTATATGTCTTTCATGTCACTGCTCCATGTCCATCCTCCATGTCACTATTCCATGTCACTCCTCCGTGTTGCTCCTCCTTGTTGCTCCTCCACATCAATCCTCTGTGTCACTCCTCCATGTTGCTCCTCCAAGTCACTCCTCCATGTAACTCCTACATGTAGCTACTCCATGTCACTACTCCATGTCACTCCTCCATGTCACTCCTCCAGGTCACTCCTCCATGTCGCCACTCAAAGTCACTCCTCCATGTCACTCATCCATGTCATTCCTCCATGTCACTCGTTTATGTCACTCCTCCATGTCACTTCTCCATGTCTCTCCTCCATGTCGCTCTAGCAACTCACTCCTCTATGTCACTCCACCATTTCACTCCTCCATGTCACTCCTCCAGGTCACTCTTCCATGTCGCTACTCAAAGTCACTCCTCCATGTCACTCAACCATGTCATTCCTCCAATTCTCTCCTCCATGTCACTTCTAAATGTCTTCCATGTCACTCCTCCATGTCCATCCTCCATGTCGCTACTCAAAGTCACTCCTCCATGTCACTACACCAACTCACTCCTCAATGTCACTCCTCAATGTCACTACTTCATGTCACTCCTCCATGTCATTCCTCCATGTCACTCGTCCAAGTATCTCCTCCATGTCACTCCTCTATGTCACTCCTCCATGTCACTCCTCCATGTTTCTCCTCCATGTCGCTATAACAACACACTCCTCCATGTCACTCCAACATTTCACTCCTCCATGTCACTCCTCCAGGTCACTCCTCCATGTCGCTACTCAAAGTCACTCCTCCATTTCACTCATCCATGTCATTCCTCCATGTCACTCCTCCATGTCACTCCTCCATGTCCATCCTCCATGTCACTCCTCCAAGTCACTCACCCATGTCCCTCCACGATGTCACTCCACCATATCAACCCTACTTCCTGAGCAACCCTGTCACTTCTCCAAGTCACTCCTCCATGTCCCTCCTCCATGTCACTATTCCATGTCACTCCTCCATGTCGCTCCTCCTTGTTGATCCTCCACATCAATCCTCCATGTCGCTACTCCATGTCACTCCAATATTTCACTCCTCCATGTCACTTCTCCAGGTCACTCCTCCATGTCACTACTCAAAGTCACTCCTCCATGTCACTCATCCATGTCATTCCTCCATGTCACTCATTTATGTCACTCCTTCAATTTACTCCTCCATGTCACCTCTATATGTCTTTCATGTCACTGCTCCATGTCCATCCTCCATGTCACTATTCCATGTCACTCCTCCGTGTTGCTCCTCCTTGTTGCTCCTCCACATCAATCCTCTGTGTCACTCCTCCATGTTGCTCCTCCAAGTCACTCCTCCATGTAACTCCTACATGTAGCTACTCCATGTCACTACTCCATGTCACTCCTCCATGTCACTCATACATGTCATTCCTGCATGTCACTCGTTTATGTCACTCCTCCATGTCCCTTCTGCATGTCTCTCCTCCATGTCGCTCTAACAACTCACTCCTCTATGTCACTCCACCATTTCACTCCTCCATGTCAGTCCTCCAGGTCACTCTTCCATGTCGCTACTCAAAGTCACTCCTCCATGTCACTTCTATATGTCTTCCATGTCACTCCTCCATGTCCATCCTCCATGTCGCTACACCTACTCACTCTTCCAGGTCACTCCTCCATGTCGCTACTCAAAGTCACTCCTCCATGTCACTACACCAACTCACTCCTCATTGTCACTCCTCAATGTCACTACTTCATGTCACTCCTCCATGTCATTCCTCCATGTCACTCCTCCATGTATCTCCTCCACGTCACTCCTCTATGTCACTCCTCCATGTCAGTCCTCCATGTCACTTCTCCATGTCTCTCCTCCACGTCACTCCTCTATGTCACTCCTCCATGTCACTCCTCCATGTCTCTCATGTCCTCCATCCATGTTTCTCCTCCTGTCGCTATAACACACTCCTCCATGTCACTCCACCATTTCACGCCTCCATGTCACTCCTCCAGGTCACTCCTCCATGTCGCTACTCAAAGTCACTCCTCCATGTCACTCATCCATGTCATTCCTCCATGTCACTCCTCCATGTCCATCCTCCATGTCACTCCTCCAAGTCACTCACCCATGTCCCTCCACGATGTCACTCCACCATATCAACCCTACTTCCTGATCAACCCTGTCACTTCTCCAAGTCACTCCTCCATGTCCCTCCTCCATGTCACTATTCCATGTCACTCCTCCATGTCGCTCCTCCTTGTTGATCCTCCACATCAATCCTCCATGTCGCTCCTCCATGTCACTCCTCCATATAACTCCTACATGTAGCTACTCCATGTCACTACTCCATGTCACTCCTCTATGTCACTCCTCCATGTCTCTACTCCATGTCGTTCTAACAACTCACTCCTCCATGTCACTCCACCATTTCACTCCTTCTTGTCACTCCTCCAGGTCACTCCTCCATGTCGATACATCATGTCACTCCTCCATGTCGCTACACAAACTCAACCCTCCTTGTCACTCCTCCATGTCACTCATTCATGTCATTCCTCATGTCACTCCGTTATGTCACTCCTCCATGTCACTCATCCATGTCCCTCCGTCATGTCACTCCACCCTATCAATCTCCTTTGGTGATCAGACCTGTCACTTCTCCATGTCACTCTTCCATGTCTCTCCTCCACATCACTCCTCTATGTCACTCCTCCATGTCACTCCTCCATGTCACTCCTCCATGTCTCTCCTCCATGTCACTCCTCCAGGTCACTCCTCCATGTCGCTACTCAAAGTCACTCCTCCATGTTACTACACCAACTCACTCCTCAGGGTCACTCCTCCATGTCACTACTTCATTTTGCACCTCCGTGTTGCTCCTCCATGTCACTCCTGCAAGTCACTAACCCATGTCCCTCCACTATGCCACTCCACCATATCAACCTTACTTCCTGATCAACCCTGTCACTTCTCCAAGTCACTCCTCCATGTCCCTCCTCCATGTCACTACTCCATGTCACTCCTCCATGTCACTCCTCCGTGTTGCTCCACCGCATCAATCCTCTATGTCACTCCTCCATGTTGCTCCTCCAAGTCATTCCTCAATGTAACTCCTACATGTAGCTACTCCATGTCACTACTCCATGTCACTCCTCCATGTCGCTCCTCCTTGTTGCTCCTCCAAGTCACTCCTCCATGTAACTCCTCCATGTAGCTACTCCATGTCACTCCTCCATGTCACTCCTCCATGTCACTCCTCCAAGTCACTCACCCATGTCCCTCCGCGATGTCACTCCACCATATCAACCCTCCTTCCTGATCAACCCTGTCACTTCTCCAATTCACTCCTCCATGTCCCTCCTCCATGTCACTACTCCATGTCACTCCTCCATGTCACTCCAACGTGTTGCTCCTCCACTTCAATCCTCTATGTCACTCCTCCATGTTGCTCCTCCAAGTCACTCTTCCATGTAACTCCTACATTTAGCTACTCCATGTCACTACTCCATGTCACTCCTCCATGTCCCTCCTCCGTGTTGCTCCTCCAAGTCACTCCTCCATGTAACTCCTCCATGTAGCTACTCCATGTCACTCCTCCATGTCGCTACACAAACTCACTCTTCCATGTTACTCCTCCATGTAGCTTCTCCATGTCACTCCTCCATGTCGCTCCGCCGTGATGCTCCTCCACATCAATCCTCTATGTCACTCCTCCATGTGTCTCCTTCATGTCGCTCCACCAACTCACTCCTCCACGTCGCTCCTCCATGTTGCTCTTCCATGTCACTCCTCCATGTAGCTACTCCATGTCACTCCACAATGTCGCTACACAAACTCATTCCTCATGTCACTCCTGCATGTCAATCGACCATATAAACCCTCCTTCCTCATCAACCCTGTCACTTCTCCAAGTCACTCCTCCATGTCCCTCCTCCATGTCATTACTCCATGTCACTCCTCCATGTCACTCCTTCATTTTCTCCTCCATGTCGCTACACCAACTTACTCCTCAATGTCACTCCTTCATGTCACTCCTCCATGTCTCTCCTCTATATCGCTCTAACAACTCACTCCTCCATGTCACACCTCCATTTCACTCCTCCATGTCGCTACTCAAAGTCACTCCTCCATGTCACTACACCAACTCACTCCTCAATGTCACTCCTCAATGTCACTACTTCATGTCCCTCCGCGATATCACTCCACCATATCAACCCTCCTTGGTTATCCGCCCTGTCACTTCTCCATGTCACTCCTCCATGTCTCTCCTCCACGAAACTCCTCTATGTCACTCCTCCAGGTCACTCCTCCATGTCGCTACACCAACTTACTCCTCAATGTCACTCCTTCATGTCACTCCTTCATGTCTCTCCTCTATATTGCTCTAACAACTCACTCCTCCATGTCAATCCTCCATTTCACTCCTCCATGTCGCTACTCAAAGTCACTCCTCCATGTCGCTACACAAACTCAACCCTCCTTTACACTCTTTCATGTCACTCCTCCATGTCACTCCTCCATGTCGCTACTCTATGTCTCTCCTCCATGTAGCTCCTCCATGTCACTCCTCCATGTCGCTACTCAAAGTCAATCCTCCATGTCACTACACCAACTCACTCCTCAATGTCACTCCTCCATGTCACTACTTCATGTCACTCCTCCATGTCACTCCTTTATTTCACTCCTCCAATTCACTCCTCCATGTCACCTCTATATGTCTTCCATGTCACTCCTCCATGTCCATCCTCCATGTCACTACTCCATGTCACTCCTCCAAGTCACTCCTACATGTCAACCCTCCATGTCACTTCTCCAAGTCACTCACCCATGTCCCTCCGCGATATCACTCCACCATTTCAATCCTACATGTCACTCCTCCATGTCTCTCCTCTATGTCGCTCTAACAACTCTCCTCCATGTCACTCCTACAAGTCACTCCTCCATGTCTCTCCTCTATGTCACTCTAAAAACTCACTCCTCCATGTCACTCCTCCATGTCACTCCACCATTTCACTCCTCCATGTCACTCCTCCAGGTCACTCCTCCATGTCGCTACTCAAAGTCACTCCTCCATGTCTCTCCTCTATGTCACTCTAAAAACTCACTCCACCATTTCACTCCTCCATGTCGTTACTCAAAGTCACTCTTCCATGTCACTACACCAACTCACTCCTAAATGTTACTCCTCAATGTCACTCTTTCATGTCACTCCTCCATATCGCTCCTCCATGTCCCTCCTCCATGTCACTCCTCCATGTCGCTCCTCCGTGTTGCTTCTCCTTGTCACTCCTCCAAGTCACTCACCCATGTCCCTCCACGATTTCACTCCACCATATCAACCCTCCTTCCTGATCAATCCTGTCACTTCTCCAAGTCACTCCTCCATGTCACTCCTCCATGTCTCTCCTCCATGTCACTCAACCATTTCACTCCTCCATGTCACTCCTCCGTGTTGCTCCTCCATGTCACTCCTCCATGTCACTCCTCCATGTCGCTACTCTATGTCACTCCTCCATGTCGCTACACCAACTCAATCCTCCTTGTCACTCCTCCATGTCACTCCTCCATATTGCTCCTCCAAGTCACTCCTCCATGTAACTCCTACATGTAGCTACTCCATGTCACTACTCCATGTCACTCCTCCATGTAACTCCCCCATGTTGCTACTCCATGTCACTCTTCCATGTCGCTACACAAACTCACTCCTCCATGTAACTCCTCCATGTAGCTACTCCATGTCACTCCTCAATGTCGCTACACAAACTCACTCCTCATGTCACTCCTGCATGTCAATCCACCATATAAACCCTCCTTCCTCATCAACCCTGTCACTTCTCCAAGTCACTCCTCCATGTCCCTCCTCCATGTCATTACTCCATGTCACTCCTCCATGTCACTCCTCCATGTCGCTACAACAACTCATTCCTTATGTCACTCCTCCATGTCGCTCCTCCGTGTTTCTCCTCCAAGTCACTCCTCCATGTAACTCCTCAATGTAGCTACTCCATGTAACTCCTCCTTGTCACTCCGCCGTGATGCTCCTCCACATCAATCCTCTATGTCACTCCTCCATGTCTCTCCTCCATGTCGCTATAACATCACACTCCTCCATGTCACTCCACCATTTCACTACTCCATGTCCCTCCTCCAGGTCACTCCTCCATGTCGCTACTCAAAGTGACTCCTCCATGTCTCTCCTCCATGTCGCTATAAAAACTCACTCCTGGATTTCACTCCACCATTTCAGTCCTCCATGTCACTCCTCCAGGTCACTCCTCCATGTCGGTACTCAAAGTCACTCCTCCATGTAACTACAAGAACTCACTCCTCCACGTCGCTCCTCCATGTTGCTCTTCCATGTCACTCCTCCATGTCACTCATCCACGTCCCTCCGCCATGTCACTCCACCCTATCAATCTTCCTTGGTTATCCGACCTGTCACTTCTCCATGTCACTCCTCCATGTCACTCCTCCAAGTCACTCCTCCATGTCACTCCTCCATGTCATTCCTTCATTTCTCTCCTCATGTGCTATAACAACTCACTCCTCCATGTCACTCCACCATTTCACTCCTCCATGTCACTCCTTCAGGTCACTCCTCCATGTCGCTACTCAAAGTCACTCCTCCATGTTACTACACCAACTCACACCTCAATGTCACTCCTCAATGTCAGTACTTCATGTCACTCCTCCATATAGCTACACAAACTCAATCCTCCTTTACACTCTTTCATTTCACTCCTCCATATCGCTCCTTCATGTCCCTCCTCCATCACTCACCCATGTCCCTCCACGATGTCACTCCACCATATCAACCATCCTTCCTGATCAACCCTGTCACTTCTCCAAATCACTCCTTCATGTCCTTCATCCATGTCACTACTACACATCAATCCTCTATGTCACTCCTCCATGTCACTCCTCCATGTCACTCCTCCATGTCGCTATTCCATGTTACTCCTCCATGTTGCTCCACCAACTCCTTCCTCCATGTTACTCCTCCAGGTCACTCCTCCATGTCAATCCTTTATGTCACTCCTCCAAGTTACTCCTCCATGTCACTCCACCATTTCACTCCTCCATGTCACACCTCCAGGTCACTCATCCATGTCGGTACTCAAAGTCACTCCTCCATGTCGCTACACCAACTCATTGCTCATGTCACTCCTCCATGTCACTACTTCATGTCACTCCTCCTTGTCACTACTCTATGTGACTCCTCCATGTCGCTCGACCAACTCACTCCTCCACGTCGCTCCTCCATGTTGCTCTTCCATGTCACTCCTCCATGTAACTCATCTATGTCCCTCCGCCATGTCACTACACAAACGCAATCCTTCTTGTCACTCCTCCATGTCACTCCTCCACATCACTCCTCTATGTCACTCCTCCATGTCACACCTCCATGTCACTCCTCCATGTCGCTACTCCATGTCACTCCTACATGTTGCTACACCAACTCAACCATCCTTGTAACTCCTCCATGTCACTCGTTTATGTCACTCCTCCAGTTCACTCCTCCATGTCATCTGTATATGTCTTCCATGTCACTCCTCCATGTCCATCCTCCATGTCACTACTCAATGTCACTCCTCCATGTTGCTCCTCCGTGTTGCTCCTCCATGTCCCTCCTCCATGTCACTCCTCCACGTCGCTCCTCTATGTCACTCCTACAAGTCACACCTCCATGTCTCCATGTCGCTACTCCATGTCACTCCTCCATGTCGCTCTAACAACTCACTCCTCCATGTCAATCCACCATTTCACTCCTCCATGTCACTCCTCAAAGTCACTCCTCCCTGTCATTACACCAACTCACTCCTCCATGTCACTACTTCATGTCACTCCTCCATGTCACTCCTACATGTCACTCCTCCATTTCACTACTCCATGTCACTCCTCCAGGTCACTTCTCCATATCGCTACTCAAAGTCACTCCTCCATGTTACTACACCAACTCACACCTCAATGTCACTCCTCCATATCACCTCCATTTCTCTCCTCCATGTCTCTATAACAACTCACTCCTCCATGTCACTCCAGCATTTCACTCCTCCATGTCACTTCTCCAGGTCACTCCTCCATGTCGCGACTCAAAGTCACTCCTTCATGTCACTACACCAACTCACACCTCAATGTCACTCCTCAATGTCAGTACTTCATGTCACTCCTCCATGTAGCTACACAAACTCAATCCTCCTTTACACTCTTTCATTTCACTCCTCCATATCGCTCCTCCATGTCCCTCCTCCATGTCACTCACCCATGTCCCTCCACGATGTCACTCCACCATATCAACCATCCTTCCTGATCAACCCTGTCACTTCTCCAAATCACTCCTTCATGTCCTTCATCCATGTCACTACTACACATCAATCCTCTATGTCACTCCTCCATGTCACTCCTCCATGTCACTCCTCCATGTCAACTTATGTCACTCCTCCAAGTTACTCCTCCATGTCACTCCACCATTTCACTCCTCCATGTCACACCTCCAGGTCACTCATCCATGTCGGTACTCAAAGTCACTCCTCCATGTCGCTACACCAACTCATTGCTCATGTCACTCCTCCATGTCACTAATTCATGTCACTCCTCCTTGTCACTACTCTATGTGACTCCTCCATGTCGCTCGACCAACTCACTCCTCCATGTCGCTCCTCCATGTTACTCTTCCATGTCACTCCTCCATGTAACTCATCTATGTCCCTCCGCCATGTCACTACACAAACGCAATCCTTCTTGTCACTCCTCCATGTCACTCCTCCACATCACTCCTCTATGTCACTCCTCCATGTCACACCTCCATGTCACTCCTCCATGTCGCTACTCCATTTCACTCCTACATGTTGCTACACCAACTCAACCATCCTTGTAACTCCTCCATGTCACTCGTTTATGTCACTCCTCCAGTTCACTCTCCATGTCATCTGTATATGTCTTCCATGTCACTCCTCCATGTCCATCCTCCATGTCACTACTCAATGTCACTCCTCCATGTTGCTCCTCCGTGTTGCTCCTCCATGTCCCTCCTCCATGTCACTCCTCCACGTCGCTCCTCTATGTCACTCCTACAAGTAACACCTCAATGTCACTCCTCCATGTCGCTACTCCATGTCACTCCTCCATGTCGCTCTAACAACTCACTCCTCCATGTCAATCCACCATTTCACTCCTCCATGTCACTCCTCAAAGTCACTCCTCCATGTCACTACACCAACTCACTCCTCCATGTCACTACTTCATGTCACTCCTCCATGTCACTCCTCCATTTCACTCCACCATTTCACTCCTCCATGTCACTCCTCCAGGTCACTCCTCCATGTTGCTACTCAAAGTCACTCCTCCATGTCACTACACCAACTCACTCCTCCATGTCACTACTTCATGTCACTCCTCCATGTCGCTACTCCATGTCACTCCTCCATGTCGCTACACCAACTCAACCCTCCTTGTCACTCCTCCATGTCACTCATCCATGTCACTTCGATATGTCTTCCATGTCATTGTCCCTCCTCCATGTCACTCCTTCACGTCACTCCTCTATATCACTCCGCCATGTCACTACACACTCTCAAACCTTCTTGTCACTCCTCCATGTCACTTCTATATGTCTTCCATGTCACTCCTCCATGTCACACCTCCATGTCACTCCACCATTTCACTCCTCCATGTCACTCCTCCAGGTCACTCCTCCATGTCGCTACTCAAATCACTCTTCCATGTCACTACCCCAACTCACTCCTAAATGTTACTCCTCAATGTCACTCTTTCATGTCACTCCTCCATATTTCTCCTCCATGTCCCTCCTCCATGTCCCTCCATGTCACTCCTCCATGTCACTCCTCCATGTCGCTCCTCCGTGTTGCTCCTCCTTGTCACTCCTCCATGTCACTCACCAATGTCCCTCCACAATGTCATTCCACACACCATATCAACCCTCCTTCCTGATCATCCTGTGACTTCTCCAAGTCACTCCACCATGTCCATCCTCCATGTCACTACTCCACATCAATCTTCTATGTCACTCCTCCATATCACTCCTCCATGTCTTTCCTCCATGTCACTCCAACATTTCACTCCTCCATGTCACTCCTCCAGTCCCTCCTCCATGTCAATACTCCATGTCACTCCTCCATGTCGCTCCTCCGTGTTGCTCCTCCACATCAAGCCTCTATGTCACTCCTCTATGTTGCTCCTCCAAGTCACTCCTCCATGTAACTCCTACATGTAGCTACTCCATGTCACTACTCATGTCACTCCTCCATGTAGCTACACAAACTCAATCCTCCTTTACACTCTTTCATGTCACTACTCCATATCGCTCCTCCATGTCCCTCCTCCATCTCACTCCTCCATGTCATTCCTCCATGTCACTCCTCCATGTATCTCCTCCATGTCGCTACTCTATATCACTCCTCCATGTCACTCCTCCATGTCACGCCTCCATGTCGCTACACAAACTCACTCCTCATGTTACTACTCTATGTCGCTACTCCATGTCATTCCTCTATGTCGCTACTCATGTCACTCCTCCATGTCACTACTTCTTCTCACTCCTCCATGTCACTCATCCATGTCATTCCTCCATGTCACTCCTTTATGTCACTCCTCCAATTCACACTCCTCCATGTCATCCTCCATGTCACTCATCCATGTCCCTCCTCCATGTCACTCCATCCTCCTATCAATCTTCCTTGCTTATCCGACCTGTCACTTCTCCATGTCACTCTTCATGTCTCTCCTCCTCATCCGTCACTCCTCTATGTCACTCCTCCATGTCACTCCTCCATGTCGCTACACCAACTCAATCTCCTTGTCACTCCTCCATGTCGCTCCTCCATGTCACTCCTTTATGTCACTCCTCCACATCAATCCTCTATGTCACTCCTCCATGTTGCTCCTCCAAGTTACTCCTCCATGTGACTCCTACATGTCACTCTCCTCCATGTCACTCCACCATTTCACTCCTCCATGTCACTCCTCCAGGTCACTCCTCCATGTCGATACTCAAAGTCACTCCTCCATGTCACTACACCATCTCACTCCTCAATGTCACTCCTCCATGTCACTCATCCATGTCATTCCTCCATGTCACTCCTTTATGTCACTCCTCCAATTCACTCCTCCATGTCACCTCTATATGTCTTACATGTCACTCCTCGATGTCAATCCTCCATGTCACTACTCATGTCACTCCTCCATGTCGCTCCTCTGTGTTGCTCCTCCATGTCACTTCTCCAAGTCACTACTCCATGTCCCTCCTCCATGTCACTACTCCATGTCACTCCTCCATGTCGCTCCTCCGTGTTGCTTTTCCACATCAATCCTCTATGTCGCTCCTCCATGTTGCTCCTCCAAGTCACTCCTCCATGTGACTCCTACATGTCACTCCTCCATGTCACTCCTCCATGTCAATCCTCCAAGTCACTCACCCATGTCCCTCCGCGATGTCACTCCACCATATCAACCCTACTTGGTTATCCGCCCTGTCACTTCTCCATGTCACTCTTCCATGTCTGTCCTCCACGTCACTCCTCCATGTCACTTCTCCATGTCATTCTTCCATGTCTGTCCTCCACGTCACTCCTCTATGTCACTCCTCCATGTTTCTCCTCCATGTCGCTATAAACAACTCACTCCTCCATGTCACTCCACCATTTCAATCCTCCATGTCACTCCTCCAGGTCACTCCTCCATGTCGCTACTCAAAGTTACTCCTCCATGTCACTCCTCCATGTCGCTACCCATGTGACTCCTCCATGTCACTACTTCATATCACTCCTCCATGTCGCTACTCCATGTGACTCCTCCATGTCGTTCCACCAACTCACTACTCCACGTCGCTCCTCCATGTTGCTCTTCCATGTCACTCCTCCATGTAACTCATCTATGTCCGTCCGCCATGTCACTACACCAACTCAATCCTTCTTGTCACTCCTCCATGTCACTCATCCATGTCACTTCTCCATGTCTCTCCTCAATGTCGCTCTAACAACTCACTCCTCCATGTCACTCCACTATTTCACTCCTCCATGTCACTCCTCCAGGTCACTCCTCCATGTCGCTACTCAAAGTCACTCCTCCATGTCACTCAACCATGTCATTCCTCCATGTCACTTGTTTATGTCACTACTCCAATGCACTCCTCCATGTCACTTCTATATGTCTTCCATGTCACTCCTTCATGTCCCTCCGACATGTCACTCCACCCTATCAATTTTCCTTGGTGATCCGACCTGTCACTTCTCCATGTCACTCTTCCATGTCGCTTCTCCATGTCACTCCTCCATGTCAATACACCAACTCAAACCTCTTTGTCCATCCTCCATGTCGCTTCACCAACTCACTCTTCCATGTCACTTCTCCGTGTTGCTCCTCCATGTCACTCATCCATGTCCCTCCGCCATGTCACTCCACCATATCAATCTTTCTTGGTTATCCGCCCTGTCACTTCTCCATGTCACTCTTCCATGTCTCTCCTCCATGTCATTCCTCATGTCACTCCTTTATTTCACTCCTCCAATTCACTCCTCCATGTCACTCCTCCATGTCACTCATCCATGTCCCTCCGCCATGTCACTCCACCCTATCAATCTCCCTTGGTGATCTGACCTGTCACTTCTCCATGTCACTCCTCCATGTCACTCCTCCATGTCACTTCTCCATGTCTCTCCTCCATGTCGCTCTAACAACTCACTCCTCCAAGTCACTCCTCCATGTCACTCATCCATGTCATTCCTCCATGTCACTCCTTTATGTCACTCCTCAAATTCACTCCTCCATGTCACTTCTTTATGTCTTCCAAGTCACTCCTCCATGTCCCTCCTCCATTTCGCTCCTCCGTGTTGTTCCTCCAAGTCAGTCCTCCATGTAACTCCTCCATGTAGCTACTCCATGTCACTCCTCCATGTCGCTACACAAACTCACTCCTCATGTCACTCTTCCATGTCACTCCGCGATGTCACTCCACTATATCAACCCTCCTTTTTGATCCCCCCTGTCACTTCTCCATGTCACTCCTCCATGTCTTTCCTCCACGTCACTCCTCTATGTCAATCCTACACGTCACTCTCCAAGTCATTCATCCATGTAACTCCTCCATGTAGCTACTCCATGTCACTACTCCATGTCACTCCTCCATGTCGCTCCTCCGTGTTGCTCCTCCAAGTCACTCCTCCATGTAACTCCTCCATGTAGCTACTCCATGTCACTCCTCCATGTCGCTACACAAACTCACTCCTCATGTCACTCCTCCGTGTTGCACATCCTTGTCACTCCTCCAAGTCACTCACCCATGTCCCTCCACGATTTTACTCCACCATATCAACCCTCCTTCATGATCAACCATGTCACTCCTCCATGTCCATCCTCCAAGTCAAAAACTCCATGTCACTCCTCCATTTCGCTCCTCCGTGTTGCTCCTCCTTTTCACTCCTCCAAGTCACTCACCCATGTCCCTCAACGATGTCACTCCACCATATAAACACTCCTTCCTGATCAACCCTGTCACTTCTCCAAGTCACTCCTCCATGTCCATCCTCCATGTCACTACTCCATGTAACTCCTCCTCATCTCGCTCCTCCGTGTCTGTCCTCCACGTCACTCCTCTATGTCACTCCTCCATGTTTCTCCTCCATGTCGCTTCACCAACTCACTCTTCCATGTCACTTCTCCTTGTTGCTCCTCCATGTCACTCCTCCATGTCACTCCTCCATGTCGCTACTCTATGTCACTCCTCCATGTCGCTACACCAACTCAATCCTCCTTTTCACTCCTCCATGTCACTCCTCCATGTCAACCCTTTATGTTACTCCTCCATGTTACTCCTCTATGTCACTCCTCCATGCCAATCCTTTATGTCACTCCTCCAAGTTACTCCTCCATGTCACTACACCATTTCACTCCTCCATGTCATTCCTCCAGGTCACTCCTCCATGTCGCTACTCAAAGTCACTCCTCCATGTCACTACACCAACTCAATCCTTCTTGTCACTCCTCCATGTCACTTCTCCAAGTCACTCACCATGTCCCTCCGCGATGTCACTCCACCATATCAACCCTACTTGGTTATCCGCCCTGTCACTTCTCCATGTCACTCTTCCATGTCTCTCCTCCACGTCACTCCTCCATGTCACTTCTCCATGTCACTCTTCCATGTCTCTCCTCCACGTCACTCCTCTATGTCACTCCTCCATGTCAGTCCTCCATGTCACTTCTCCATGTCTCTCCTCCATGTCAATCCTCTATGTCACTCCTCCATGTCACTCCTCCATGTTTCTCCTCCATGTCGCTATAACAACTCAGTCCTCCATGTCACTCCACCATTTCACTCTTCCATGTCACTCCTCCAGGTCACTCCTCCATGTCACTCCTCAAAGTCACTCCTCCACGTCACTCCTCCTTGTCGCTACTCCATGTGACTCCTCCATGTCACTACTTCATATCACTCCTCCATGTCACTACTTCATATCACTCCTCCATGTTGCTCTTCCATGTCGCTCCTCCATGTAACTCATCTATGTCCCTCCTCCATGTCACTATTCATATCACTCCTCCATGTCACTACTTCATATCACTCCTCTATGTCACTCATCTATGTCACTTCTCCATGTCTCTCCTCCATGTTGCTCTAACAACTCACTCCTCCATGTCACTCCACCACGTCATTCCTCCATGTCAATCCTTTATGTCACTCCTCCAAGTTACTCCTCCATGTCACTCCACCATTTCACTCCTCCATGTCACTCCTCCATGTCACTCCTCCATGTCGCTACTCAAAGTCACTCCTCCATGACACTACACCAACTCAATCCTCCTTTACACTCTTCATGTCACTCCTCCATATCGCTCCTCCATATCCCTCCTCCATGTCACTCCTCCATGTCATTCCTCCATGTCACTCCTCCATGTATCTCCTCCATGTTGCTACTCTATGTCAATCCTCCATGTCACTCCTCCATGTCATTTCTCCATGTCTCTCCTCCATGTCGTTCTAACAACTCACTCCTCCATGTCACTCCACCATTTCACTCCTCCATGTCACTCCTCCAGGTCACTCCTCCATGTCGCTACTCAAAGTCACTCTTCCATGTTACTACACCAACTCACTCCTCAATGTCACTCCTCCATATCACTCCTCCATTTCTCTCCTCCATGTCGCTATAACACTCACTCCTCCATGTCACTCCACCATTTCACTCCTCCATGTCACTCCTTCAGGTCACTCCTCCATGTCACTACTCTATGTCACTCCTCCATGTCACCCCTCCATGTCACTCTTCCATGTTACTACACCAACTCACTCCTCAATGTCACTCCTCCAATTCACTCCTCCATGTCCATCCTCCATGTCACTACTCCATGTCACTCCTCCATGTCGCTCTTCCGTGTTGCTCCTCCTTGTCACTTCTCCAAGTCACTTCCCCATGTCCATCCTCCATGTCACTACTCCACATCAATCCTCTATGTCAATCCTCCATGTCACTCCTCCATGTCACTCCTCCAATGTCGCTATTCCATGTGACTCCTCCATGTCGCTCCACCAACTCCTTCTTCCATGTTACTCCTCCATGTCACTCCTCCATGTCAAACCTTTATGTCACTCCTCCAGGTCACTCCTCCATGTCGCTACTCAAAGTCACTCTCCATGTCACTACAACAACTCACTCCTCAATGTCACTCCTCAATGTCACTACTTCATCTCTACTCCGTCTCTCTCTACTCTCAGCATCCTCACCAAGTCATTCCTCCTTTACACTCCTCCATATCGCTCCTCCATGTCACTACTCTCACTCCTCCATGTCATTCCTCCATGTCACTCCTCCATATATCTCCTCCATGTCGCTACTCTATATCACTCCTCCATGTCACTCCTCCATGTAAATCCTCCATGTCGCTACACCAACTCACTCCTCAATGTCACTCCTCCATGTCACTACTTCTTCTCACTCCTCCATGTCACTCATCCATGTCATTCCTCGATGTCACTCCTTTATGTCATTCCTCCAATTCACTCCTCCATGTCACTCCTCCATGTCACTCAATCATGTCCCTCCTCCATGTCACTCCATCCTATCAATCTTCCTGGGTTATCCGACCTGTCACTTCTCCATGTCACTCTTCCATGTCTCTCCTCCACGTCACTCCTCTATGTCACTCCTCCATGTCAAGCCTCCATGTCGCTACACCAACTCAATCCTCCTTGTCACTCTCCTCCATGTCGCTACTTCATGTTGCTCCTCCATGTCACTCCACTCCTCCATTTCACTCCACGACGTCTCTCCTCTACGTCACTCCTCATGTCACTACACCAACTCAATCTTCCTTGTCACTCCCCCATATCACTCATCCATGTCATTCCTCCATGTCACTCCTCCAAGTCACTCCTCCATGTAACTCCTCCATGTAGCTACTCCAAGTCACTACTCCATGTCGCTCCTCCATGTCGCTACAACGAACTCACTCCTCATGTCACTCCTCCATGTCACTCCTCCATGTCACTCCACCATTTCACTCCTCCATGTCACTCCTCAGGTCACTCCTCCATGTCGCTACTCAAAGTCACTCCTCCATGTCACTCATCCATGTCATTCCTCCATGTCACTCCTTTATGTCACTCCTCAAATTCACTCCTCCATGTCACTTCTATATGTCGTCCAAGTCAATCCTCCATGTCCCTCCTCCATGTCGCTCCTCCATGTTGCTCCTCCAAGTCAGTCCTCCATGTAACTCTCTCCATGTAGCTACTCCATATCACTCCTCCATGTCGCTCCACAAACTCACTCCTCATGTCACTCTTCCATGTCACTCCTCCAAGTCACTCACCCATGTGCCTCCGCGATGTCACTCCACCATATCAACCCTCCTTTTTGATCCACCCTGTCACTTCTTCATGTCACTCCTCCATGTCTCTCCTCCACGTCACTCCTCTATGTCACTCCTCCATGTCGATCTAACAACTCACTCCTCCATGTCACTCTTCCAGGTCACTCATCCATGTATCTACTCAAAGTCTCTCCTCCATGTCACTACACCAACTCAACCCTTCTTGTCACTCCTCCATGTCACTCCTCCATGTCACCTCTATATGTCTTCCATGTCACTCCTCCATGAACCTCCTCCATGTCACTACTCCATGTCACTCATCCATGTCACTCCTCCGTGTTGCTCCTCCACATCAATCTTCTATGTCACTCCTCCATGTTGCTCCTCCATGTCACTCCTCCATGTCACTCCTCCATGTCTCTACTACTCATCTCATGTCTCCTCATGTCACTCCACCATATAAACCCTCCTTTCTGATCAACCCTGTCACTTCTCCAAGTCACTTCTCTATGTCCCTCCTCCATGTCACTCCTCCATGTCACTCCTCCAAGTCACTCATCCATGTCCCTCCGCCATGTCACTCCTCCAAGTCACTCCTCCATGTATCTCCTCCATGTAGCTACTCATGTCACTCCTCCATGTTGCTCCTCCGTGTTGCTCCTCCACATCAATCCTCTATGTCACTCCTCCATGTCACTCCTCCATGTGACTCCTCCAGGTCATTCCTCTATGTTGCTACTTCAAGTCACTCCTCCATGTCGCTCCTCCATGTCCCTCCTCCATGTCACTCCTCCATGTCATTCCTCCTAGTCACTCCTCCATGTATCTCCTCCATGTCACTACTCTATGTCACTCCTCCATGTCACTCCTCCATTCGCTACACCAACTCACTCCTCAATGTCAATCCTCCATGTCACTACTTTTTGTCACTCCTCCATGTCACTCATCCATATCATTCCTCCATGTCACTCCTTTATGTCACTCCTCCAATTAAATCCTCCATGTCACCTTTATATATTTCCATGTCACTCCTCCATGTCCATCCTCCATGTCACTACTCATGTCACTCCTCCATGTCGCTCCTCCGTGTTGCTCCTCCACATCAATCCTCCATTTCTCTCCTCCATGTCGCTATTACAACTCACTCCTCATGTCACTCCACCATGTCATTCCTCCATGTCACTACTTTTGTCACTCCTCCATGTCACTCATCCATATCATTCCTCCATGTCACTCATTTATGTCACTCCTCCAATTCACTCCTCCATGTCACTACTCCATGTCACTCCTCCATGTCACTCCTCCGTGTTGCTCCACCACATCAATCCTCTATGTCACTCCTCCATGTTGCTCCTCCAAGTCATTCCTCCATGTAACTCCTACATGTAGCTACTCAATGTCACTACTGCATGTCACTCCTCCATGTCGCTCCTCCGTGTTGTTCCTCCAAGTCACTCCTCCATGTAACTCTCCATGTAGCTACTCCATATCACTCCACCATTTCACTCCCTCCATGTCGCTACTCAAAGTCAATCCTCTATGTGACTCATCCATGTCATTCCTCCATGTCACTCCTTTATGTCACTCCTCCAATTCACTCATCCATGTCACTTCTATATGTCTTCCAAGTCACTCCTCCATGTCTATCCTCCATGTCACTACTCCATGTCGCTCCTCCATGTCGCTCTAACAACTCACTCCTCCAGATCACTCCTCCATGTTGCTACTCAAAGTCACTCCTCCATGTAACTACACAAATTCACTCCTCAATGACACTCCTCCATGTCACTACTTCATGTCACTCCTCCATGTCGCTACAGAAACTCAACCCTACTTGTCACTCCTCCATGTCACTCATCCATGTCATTCCTCCATGTCAATCCTTTATGTCACTCCTCCAATTCACTCCTCCATGTCAGTCCTCCATGTAACTCATCCATGTCATTTCTCTATGTCACTCCTTTATGACACTCCTCCAATTCACTCCTCCTTGTTACTCCTCCATGTCACT
>CM025832.1:36362095-36383516 GCA_014673565.1 Sebastes schlegelii
CGCTCTAACACCTCACTCCTCTATGACACTCCACCATTTCACTCCTCCATGTCACTCCTCCAGGTCACTCTTCCATGTCGCTACTCAAAGTCACTCCTCCATGTCACTCAACCATGTCATTCCTCCATGTTGCTACACCTACTCACTCTTCCAGGTCACTCCTCCATGTCACTACTCAAAGTCACTCCTCCATGTCACTACACCAACTCACTCCTCAATGTCACTCCTCAATGTCACTACTTCATGTCACTCCTCCATGTCAGTCCTCCATGTCACTTCTCCATGTCTCTCCTCCATGTCACTCCTCTATGTCACTCCTCCATGTCACTCCTCCATGTCACTCCTCCATGTTTCTCCTCCATGTCGCTATAACAACACACTCCTCCATGTCACTCCACCATTTCACTCCTCCATGTCACTCCTCCAGGTCACTCCTCCATGTCGCTACTCAAAGTCACTCCTCCATGTCACTCATCCATGTCATTCCTTCATGTCACTCCTCCATGTCACTCCTCCATGTCCATCCTCCATGTCACTCCTCCAAGTCACTCACCCTTGTCCCTCCATGATGTCACTCCACCATATCAACCCTACTTTCTGATCAACCCTGTCACTTCTCCAAGTCACTCCTCCATGTCCCTCCTCCATGTCACTATTCCATGTCACTCCTCCATGTCGCTCCTCCTTGTTGATCCACCACATCAATCCTCCATGTCGCTCCTCCATGTCACTCCAATATTTCACTCCTCCATGTCACTTCTCCAGGTCACTCCTCCATGTCGCTACTCAAAGTCACTCCTCCATGTCACTCATCCATGTCATTCCTCCATGTCACTCATTTATGTCACTCCTCCAATTCACTCCTCCATGTCACCTCTATATGTCTTTCATGTCACTGCTCCATGTCCATCCTCCATGTCACTATTCCATGTCACTCCTCCGTGTTGCTCCTCCTTGTTGCTCCTCCACATCAATCCTCTGTGTCACTCCTCCATGTTGCTCCTCCAAGTCACTCCTCCATGTAACTCCTACATGTAGCTACTCCATGTCACTACTCCATGTCACTCCTCCATGTCACTCCTCCAGGTCACTCCTCCATGTCGCCACTCAAAGTCACTCCTCCATGTCACTCATCCATGTCATTCCTCCATGTCACTCGTTTATGTCACTCCTCCATGTCACTTCTCCATGTCTCTCCTCCATGTCGCTCTAGCAACTCACTCCTCTATGTCACTCCACCATTTCACTCCTCCATGTCACTCCTCCAAGTCACTCTTCCATGTCGCTACTCAAAGTCACTCCTCCATGTCACTCAACCATGTCATTCCTCCAATTCTCTCCTCCATGTCACTTCTAAATGTCTTCCATGTCACTCCTCCATGTCCATCCTCCATGTCGCTACTCAAAGTCACTCCTCCATGTCACTACACCAACTCACTCCTCAATGTCACTCCTCAATGTCACTACTTCATGTCACTCCTCCATGTCATTCCTCCATGTCACTCGTCCAAGTATCTCCTCCATGTCACTCCTCTATGTCACTCCTCCATGTCACTCCTCCATGTTTCTCCTCCATGTCGCTATAACAACACACTCCTCCATGTCACTCCAACATTTCACTCCTCCATGTCACTCCTCCAGGTCACTCCTCCATGTCGCTACTCAAAGTCACTCCTCCATTTCACTCATCCATGTCATTCCTCCATGTCACTCCTCCATGTCACTCCTCCATGTCCATCCTCCATGTCACTCCTCCAAGTCACTCACCCATGTCCCTCCACGATGTCACTCCACCATATCAACCCTACTTCCTGAGCAACCCTGTCACTTCTCCAAGTCACTCCTCCATGTCCCTCCTCCATGTCACTATTCCATGTCACTCCTCCATGTCGCTCCTCCTTGTTGATCCTCCACATCAATCCTCCATGTCGCTACTCCATGTCACTCCAATATTTCACTCCTCCATGTCACTTCTCCAGGTCACTCCTCCATGTCACTACTCAAAGTCACTCCTCCATGTCACTCATCCATGTCATTCCTCCATGTCACTCATTTATGTCACTCCTTCAATTTACTCCTCCATGTCACCTCTATATGTCTTTCATGTCACTGCTCCATGTCCATCCTCCATGTCACTATTCCATGTCACTCCTCCGTGTTGCTCCTCCTTGTTGCTCCTCCACATCAATCCTCTGTGTCACTCCTCCATGTTGCTCCTCCAAGTCACTCCTCCATGTAACTCCTACATGTAGCTACTCCATGTCACTACTCCATGTCACTCCTCCATGTCACTCATACATGTCATTCCTGCATGTCACTCGTTTATGTCACTCCTCCATGTCCCTTCTGCATGTCTCTCCTCCATGTCGCTCTAACAACTCACTCCTCTATGTCACTCCACCATTTCACTCCTCCATGTCAGTCCTCCAGGTCACTCTTCCATGTCGCTACTCAAAGTCACTCCTCCATGTCACTTCTATATGTCTTCCATGTCACTCCTCCATGTCCATCCTCCATGTCGCTACACCTACTCACTCTTCCAGGTCACTCCTCCATGTCGCTACTCAAAGTCACTCCTCCATGTCACTACACCAACTCACTCCTCATTGTCACTCCTCAATGTCACTACTTCATGTCACTCCTCCATGTCATTCCTCCATGTCACTCCTCCATGTATCTCCTCCACGTCACTCCTCTATGTCACTCCTCCATGTCAGTCCTCCATGTCACTTCTCCATGTCTCTCCTCCACGTCACTCCTCTATGTCACTCCTCCATGTCACTCCTCCATGTCTCTCATGTCCTCCATCCATGTTTCTCCTCCTGTCGCTATAACACACTCCTCCATGTCACTCCACCATTTCACGCCTCCATGTCACTCCTCCAGGTCACTCCTCCATGTCGCTACTCAAAGTCACTCCTCATGTCACTCATCCATGTCATTCCTCCATGTCACTCCTCATGTCCATCCTCCCTGTCACTCCTCCAAGTCACTCACCCATGTCCCTCCACGATGTCACTCCACCATATCAACCTACTTCCTGATCAACCCTGCTCACTTCTCCAAGTCACTCCTCCATGTCCCTCCTCCATGTCACTATTCCATGTCACTCCTCCATGTCGCTCCTCCTTGTTGATCCTCCACATCAATCCTCCATGTCGCTCCTCCATGTCACTCCTCCATATAACTCCTACATGTAGCTACTCCATGTCACTACTCCATGTCCACTCCTCTATGTCACTCCTCCATGTCTCTACTCCATGTCGTTCTAACAACTCACTCCTCCATGTCCACTCCACCATTTCACTCCTTCTTGTCACTCCTCCAGGTCACTCCTCCATGTCGATACATCATGTCACTCCTCCATGTCGCTACACAAACTCAACCCTCCTTGTCACTCCTCCATGTCACTCATGTCATGTCATTCCTCATGTCACTCCGTTATGTCACTCCTCCATGTCACTCATCCATGTCCCTCCGTCATGTCACTCCACCCTATCAATCTCCTTTGGGTGATCCGACCTGTCACTTCTCCATGTCACTCTTCCATGTCTCTCCTCCACATCACTCCTCTATGTCACTCCTCCATGTCACTCCTCCATGTCACTCCTCCATGTCTCTCCTCCATGTCACTCCTCCAGGTCACTCCTCCATGTCGCTACTCAAGTCACTCCTCCATGTTACTACACCAAACTCACTCCTCAGGGTCACTCCTCCATGTCACTACTTCATTTTGCACCTCCGTGTTGCTCCTCCATGTCACTCCTGCAAGTCACTAACCCATGTCCCTCCACTATGCCACTCCACCATATCAACCTTACTTCCTGATCAACCCTGTCACTTCTCCAAGTCACTCCTCCATGTCCCTCCTCCATGTCACTACTCCATGTCACTCCTCCATGTCACTCCTCCGTGTTGCTCCACCGCATCAATCTCTATGTCACTCCTCCATGTTGCTCCTCAAGTCATTCCTCAATGTAACTCCTACATGTAGCTACTCCATGTCACTACTCCATGTCACTCCTCCATGTCGCTCCTCCGTGTTGCTCCTCCAAGTCACTCCTCCATGTAACTCCTCCATGTAGCTATCCATGTCACTCCTCCATGTCACTCCTCCATGTCACTCCTCCAAGTCACTCACCCATGTCCCTCCGCGATGTCACTCCACCATATCAACCCTCCTTCCTGATCAACCCTGTCACTTCTCCAATTCACTCCTCCATGTCCCTCCTCCATGTCACTACTCCATGTCACTCCTCCATGTCACTCCAACGTGTTGCTCCTCCACTTCAATCCTCTATGTCACTCCTCCATGTTGCTCCTCCAAGTCACTCTTCCATGTAACTCCTACATTTAGCTACTCCATGTCACTACTCCATGTCACTCCTCCATGTCCCTCCTCCGTGTTTGCTCCTCCAAGTCACTCCTCCATGTAACTCCTCCATGTAGCTACTCCATGTCACTCCTCCATGTCGCTACACAAACTCACTCTTCCATGTTACTCCTCCATGTAGCTTCTCCATGTCACTCCTCCATGTCGCTCCGCCGTGATGCTCCTCCACATCAATCCTCTATGTCACTCCTCCATGTGTCTCCTTCATGTCGCTCCACCAACTCACTCCTCCACGTCGCTCCTCCATGTTGCTCTTCCATGTCACTCCTCCATGTAGCTACTCCATGTCACTCCACAATGTCGCTACACAAACTCATTCCTCATGTCACTCCTGCATGTCAATCGACCATATAAACCCTCCTTCCTCATCAACCTGTCACTTCTCCAAGTCACTCCTCCATGTCCCTCCTCCATGTCATTACTCCATGTCACTCCTCCATGTCACTCCTCATTTCTCTCCTCCCATGTCGCTACACCAACTTACTCCTCAATGTCACTCCTTCATGTCACTCCTCCATGTCTCTCCTCTATATCGCTTCTAACAACTCACTCCTCCATGTCACACCTCCATTTCACTCCTCCATGTCGCTACTCAAAGTCACTCCTCCATGTCACTACACCAACTCACTCCTCAATGTCACTCCTCAATGTCACTACTTCATGTCCCTCCGCGATATCACTCCACCATATCAACCCTCCTTGGTTATCCGCCCTGTCACTTCTCCATGTCACTCCTCCATGTCTCTCCTCACGAAACTCCTCTATGTCACTCCTCCAGGTCACTCCTCCATGTCGCTACACCAACTTACTCCTCAATGTCACTCCTTCATGTCACTCCTTCATGTCTCTCCTCTATATTGCTCTAACAACTCACTCCTCCATGTCAATCCTCCATTTCACTCCTCCATGTCGCTACTCAAAGTCACTCCTCCATGTCGCTACACAAACTCAACCCTCCTTTACACTCTTTCAGTCACTCCTCCATGTCACTCCTCCATGTCGCTACTCTATGTCTCTCCTCCATGTAGCTCCTCCATGTCACTCCTCCATGTCGCTACTCAAAGTCAATCCTCCATGTCACTACACCAACTCACTCCTCAATGTCACTCCTCCATGTCACTACTTCATGTCACTCCTCCATGTCACTCCTTTATTTCACTCCTCCAATTCACTCCTCCATGTCACCTCTATATGTCTTCCATGTCACTCCTCCATGTCCATCCTCCATGTCACTACTCCATGTCACTCCTCCAAGTCACTCCTACATGTCAACCCTCCATGTCACTTCTCCAAGTCACTCACCCATGTCCCTCCCGCGATATCACTCCACCATTTCAATCCTACATGTCACTCCTCCATGTCTCTCCTCTATGTCGCTCTAACAACTCACTCCTCCATGTCACTCCTACAAGTCACTCCTCCATGTCTCTCCTCTATGTCACTCTAAAAACTCACCCTCCATGTCACTCCTCCATGTCAACTCCACCATTTCACTCCTCCATGTCACTCCTCCAGGTCACTCCTCCATGTCGCTACCTCAAAGTCACTCCTCCATGTCTCTCCTCTATGTCACTCTAAAACTCACTCCACCATTTCACTCCTCCATGTCGTTACTCAAAGTCACTCTTCCATGTCACTACACCAACTCACTCCTAAATGTTACTCCTCAATGTCACTCTTTCATGTCACTCCTCCATATCGCTCCTCCATGTCCCTCCTCCATGTCACTCCTCCATGTCGCTCCTCCGTGTTGCTTCTCCTTGTCACTCCTCCAAGTCACTCACCCATGTCCCTCCACGATTTCACTCCACCATATCAACCCTCCTTCCTGATCAATCCTGTCACTTCTCCAAGTCACTCCTCCATGTCACTCCTCCATGTCTCTCCTCCATGTCACTCAACCATTTCACTCCTCCATGTCACTCCTCCGTGTTGCTCCTCCATGTCACTCCTCCATGTCACTCCTCCATGTCGCTACTCTATGTCACTCCTCCATGTCGCTACACCAACTCAATCCTCCTTGTCACTCCTCCATGTCACTCCCTCCATATTGCTCCTCCAAGTCACTCCTCCATGTAACTCCTACATGTAGCTACTCCATGTCACTACTCCATGTCACTCCTCCATGTAACTCCCCCATGTTGCTACTCCATGTCACTCTTCCATGTCGCTACACAAACTCACTCCTCCATGTAACTCCTCCATGTAGCTACTCCATGTCACTCCTCAATGTCGCTACACAAACTCACTCCTCATGTCACTCCTGCATGTCAATCCACCATATAAACCCTCCTTCCTCATCAACCCTGTCACTTCTCCAAGTCACTCCTCCATGTCCCTCCTCCATGTCATTACTCCATGTCACTCCTCCATGTCACTCCTCCATGTCGCTACAACAACTCATTCCTTATGTCACTCCTCCATGTCGCTCCTCCGTGTTTCTCCTCCAAGTCACTCCTCCATGTAACTCCTCAATGTAGCTACTCCATGTAACTCCTCCTTGTCACTCCGCCGTGATGCTCCTCCACATCAATCCTCTATGTCACTCCTCCATGTCTCTCCTCCATGTCGCTATAACATCACACTCCTCCATGTCACTCCACCATTTCACTACTCCATGTCCCTCCTCCAGGTCACTCCTCCATGTCGCTACTCAAAGTGACTCCTCCATGTCTCTCCTCCATGTCGCTATAAAAACTCACTCCTGGATTTCACTCCACCATTTCAGTCCTCCATGTCACTCCTCCAGGTCACTCCTCCATGTCGGTACTCAAAGTCACTCCTCCATGTAACTACAAGAACTCACTCCTCCACGTCGCTCCTCCATGTTGCTCTTCCATGTCACTCCTCCATGTCACTCATCCACGTCCCTCCGCCATGTCACTCCACCCTATCAATCTTCCTTGGTTATCCGACCTGTCACTTCTCCATGTCACTCCTCCATGTCACTCCTCCAAGTCACTCCTCCATGTCACTCCTCCATGTCATTCCTTCATTTCTCTCCTCCATGTTGCCTATAACAACTCACTCCTCCATGTCACTCCACCATTTCACTCCTCCATGTCACTCCTTCAGGTCACTCCTCCATGTCGCTACTCAAAGTCACTCCTCCATGTTACTACACCAACTCACACCTCAATGGCACTCCTCAATGTCAGTACTTCATGTCACTCCTCCATATAGCTACACAAACTCAATCCTCCTTTACACTCTTTCATTTCACTCCTCCATATCGCTCCTTCATGTCCCTCCTCCATATCACTCACCCATGTCCCTCCACGATGTCACTCCACCATATCAACCATCCTTCCTGATCAACCCTGTCACTTCTCCAAATCACTCCTTCATGTCCTTCATCCATGTCAACTACTACACATCAATCCTCTATGTCACTCCTCCATGTCACTCCTCCATGTCACTCCTCCATGTCGCTATTCCATGTTACTCCTCCATGTTGCTCCACCAACTCCTTCCTCCATGTTACTCCTCCAGGTCACTCCTCCATGTCAATCCTTTATGTCACTCCTCCAAGTTACTCCTCCATGTCACTCCACCATTTCACTCCTCCATGTCACACCTCCAGGTCACTCATCCATGTCGGTACTCAAAGTCACTCCTCCATGTCACTACACCAACTCATTGCTCATGTCACTCCTCCATGTCACTACTTCATGTCACTCCTCCTTGTCACTACTCTATGTGACTCCTCCATGTCGCTCGACCAACTCACTCCTCCACGTCGCTCCTCCATGTTGCTCTTCCATGTCACTCCTCCATGTAACTCATCTATGTCCCTCCGCCATGTCACTACACAAACGCAATCCTTCTTGTCACTCCTCCATGTCACTCCTCCACATCACTCCTCTATGTCACTCCTCCATGTCACACCTCCATGTCACTCCTCCATGTCGCTACTCCATGTCACTCCTACATGTTGCTACACCAACTCAACCATCCTTGTAACTCCTCCATGTCACTCGTTTATGTCACTCCTCCAGTTCACTCCTCCATGTCATCTGTATATGTCTTCCATGTCACTCCTCCATGTCCATCCTCCATGTCACTACTCAATGTCACTCCTCCATGTTGCTCCTCCGTGTTGCTCCTCCATGTCCCTCCTCCATGTCACTCCTCCACGTCGCTCCTCTATGTCACTCCTACAAGTCACACCTCCATGTCACTCCTCCATGTCGCTACTCCATGTCACTCCTCCATGTCGCTCTAACAACTCACTCCTCCATGTCAATCCACCATTTCACTCCTCCATGTCACTCCTCAAAGTCACTCCTCCATGTCACTACACCAACTCACTCCTCCATGTCACTACTTCATGTCACTCCTCCATGTCACTCCTACATGTCACTCCTCCATTTCACTCCTCCATGTCACTCCTCCAGGTCACTTCTCCATATCGCTACTCAAAGTCACTCCTCCATGTTACTACACCAACTCACACCTCAATGTCACTCCTCCATATCACTCCTCCATTTCTCTCCTCCATGTCTCTATAACAACTCACTCCTCCATGTCACTCCAGCATTTCACTCCTCCATGTCACTTCTCCAGGTCACTCCTCCATGTCGCGACTCAAAGTCACTCCTTCATGTCACTACACCAACTCACACCTCAATTTCACTCCTCAATGTCAGTACTTCATGTCACTCCTCCATGTAGCTACACAAACTCAATCCTCCTTTACACTCTTTCATTTCACTCCTCCATATCGCTCCTCCATGTCCCTCCTCCATGTCACTCACCCATGTCCCTCCACGATGTCACTCCACCATATCAACCATCCTTCCTGATCAACCCTGTCACTTCTCCAAATCACTCCTTCATGTCCTTCATCCATGTCACTACTACACATCAATCCTCTATGTCACTCCTCCATGTCACTCCTCCATGTCACTCCTCCATGTCAATCCTTTATGTCACTCCTCCAAGTTACTCCTCCATGTCACTCCACCATTTCACTCCTCCATGTCACACCCCCAGGTCACTCATCCATGTCGGTACTCAAAGTCACTCCTCCATGTCGCTACACCAACTCATTGCTCATGTCACTCCTCCATGTCACTAATTCATGTCACTCCTCCTTGTCACTACTCTATGTGGACTCCTCCATGTCGCTCGACCAACTCACTCCTCCATGTCGCTCCTCCATGTTACTCTTCCATGTCACTCCTCCATGTAACTCATCTATGTCCCTCCGCCATGTCACTACAACAAACGCAATCCTTCTTGTCACTCCTCCATGTCACTCCTCCACATCACTCCTCTATGTCACTCCTCCATGTCACACCTCCATGTCACTCCTCCATGTCGCTACTCCATGTCACTCCTACATGTTGCTACACCAACTCAACCATCCTTGTAACTCCTCCATGTCACTCGTTTATGTCACTCCTCCAGTTCACTCCTCCATGTCATCTGTATATGTCATCCATGTCACTCCTCCATGTCCATCCTCCATGTCACTACTCAATGTCACTCCTCCATGTTGCTCCTCCGTGTTGCTCCTCCATGTCCCTCCTCCATGTCACTCCTCCACGTCGCTCCTCTATGTCACTCCTACAAGTAACACCTCAATGTCACTCCTCCATGTCGCTACTCCATGTCACTCCTCCATGTCGCTCTAACAACTCACTCCTCCATGTCAATCCACCATTTCACTCCTCCATGTCACTCCTCAAAGTCACTCCTCCATGTCACTACACCAACTCACTCCTCCATGTCACTACTTCATGTCACTCCTCCATGTCACTCCTCCATTTCACTCCACCATTTCACTCCTCCATGTCACTCCTCCAGGTCACTCCTCCATGTTGCTACTCAAAGTCACTCCTCCATGTCACTACACCAACTCACTCCTCCATGTCACTACTTCATGTCACTCCTCCATGTCGCTACTCCATGTCACTCCTCCATGTCGCTACACCAACTCAACCCTCCTTGTCACTCCTCCATGTCACTCATCCATGTCACTTCGATATGTCTTCCATGTCATTGTCCCTCCTCCATGTCACTCCTTCACGTCACTCCTCTATATCACTCCGCCATGTCACTACACACTCTCAAACCTTCTTGTCACTCCTCCATGTCACTTCTATATGTCTTCCATGTCACTCCTCCATGTCACACCTCCATGTCACTCCACCATTTCACTCCTCCATGTCACTCCTCCAGGTCACTCCTCCATGTCGCTACTCAAAGTAACTCTTCCATGTCACTACACCAACTCACTCCTAAATGTTACTCCTCAATGTCACTCTTTCATGTCACTCCTCCATATTTCTCCTCCATGTCCCTCCTCCATGTCCCTCCTCCATGTCACTCCTCCATGTCACTCCTCCATGTCGCTCCTCCGTGTTGCTCCTCCTTGTCACTCCTCCAAGTCACTCACCCATGTCCCTCCACAATGTCATTCCACCATATCAACCCTCCTTCCTGATCAATCCTGTGACTTCTCCAAGTCACTCCACCATGTCCATCCTCCATGTCACTACTCCACATCAATCTTCTATGTCACTCCTCCATATCACTCCTCCATGTCTTTCCTCCATGTCACTCCAACATTTCACTCCTCCATGTCACTCCTCCAAGTCCCTCCTCCATGTCAATACTCCATGTCACTCCTCCATGTCGCTCCTCCGTGTTGCTCCTCCACATCAAGCCTCTATGTCACTCCTCTATGTTGCTCCTCCAAGTCACTCCTCCATGTAACTCCTACATGTAGCTACTCCATGTCACTACTTCATGTCACTCCTCCATGTAGCTACACAAACTCAATCCTCCTTTACACTCTTTCATGTCACTACTCCATATCGCTCCTCCATGTCCCTCCTCCATGTCACTCCTCCATGTCATTCCTCCATGTCACTCCTCCATGTATCTCCTCCATGTCGCTACTCTATATCACTCCTCCATGTCACTCCTCCATGTCACGCCTCCATGTCGCTACACAAACTCACTCCTCATGTTACTACTCTATGTCGCTACTCCATGTCATTCCTCTATGTCGCTACTCCATGTCACTCCTCCATGTCACTACTTCTTCTCACTCCTCCATGTCACTCATCCATGTCATTCCTCCATGTCACTCCTTTATGTCACTCCTCCAATTCACTCCTCCATGTCACCTCTATATGTCTTACATGTCACTCCTCGATGTCAATCCTCCATGTCACTACTCATGTCACTCCTCCATGTCGCTCCTCTGTGTTGCTCCTCCATGTCACTTCTCCAAGTCACTACTCCATGTCCCTCCTCCATGTCACTACTCCATGTCACTCCTCCATGTCGCTCCTCCGTGTTGCTCCTCCACATCAATCCTCTATGTCACTCCTCCATTTCACTCCTCCATGTCACTCCTCCATGTCGCTATTCCATATCAGTGCTCCATGTCGCTACACCAACTCACTCTTCCATGTCACTTCTCCATGTCGCTTCTCCATGTCACTCCTCCATGTCAATATACCAACTAAACCTCTTTGTCCATCCTCCATGTTGCTACACCAACTCACTCTTCCATGTCACTCCTCCATGTCGCTACTCTATGTCACTCCTCCATGTCGCTACACCATGTCAACCCTTTATGTTACTCCTCCTTTTCACTCCTCCATGTCACTCCTCCATGTCAACCCTTTATGTTACTCCTCCATGTTACTCCTCCATGTCACTCCTCCATGTCAATCCTTTATGTCACTCCTCCAAGTTACTCCTCCATGTCACTCCACCATTTCACTCCTCCATGTCACTCATCCAGGTCACTCCTCCATGTCGCTACTCAAAGTCACTCCTCCATGTCACTACACCAACTCAAATCCTTCTTGTCACTAATCCATGTCACTTCTATATGTCTTCCATGTCACTCCTCCATGTCCCTCCTCCATGTCACTCCTCCACGTCACTCATCTATGTCACGCCTCCATGTCACAACTCCATGTCACTCCACCTAGTCGTTATTCCATGTCACTCCTCCATGTCGCTACACCAACTCAACCCTCCTTGTCACTCCTCCATGTCACACCTCCATGTCACTCCTCCATGTCGCTACACCAACTCATTCCTCATGTCACTCCTCCACGTCGGTACTCCATGTCACTCCTCCATGTCGCTACACCAACTCAAACCTCCTTGTAACTCCTCCATGTCACTCAGTCATGTCATTCCTCCATGTCACTCGTTTATGTCACTCCTGCAATTCACTCCTCCATGTCATCTCTATATGTCTTCCATGTTAATCCTCCATGTCCATCCTCCATGTCACTACTCCATGTCACTCCTCCATGTCGCTCCTCCGTGTTGCTTTTCCACATCAATCCTCTATGTCACTCCTCCATGTTGCTCCTCCAAGTTACTCCTCCATGTGATTCCTACATGTCACTCCTCCATGTCACTCCTCCAAGTCACTCACCCATGTCCCTCCGCGATGTCACTCCACCATATCAACCCTACTTGGTTATCCGCCCTGTCACTTCTCCATGTCACTCCTCCATGTCTTTCCTCCACATCACTCCTCCATGTCACTTCTCCATGTCATTCTTCCATGTCTCTCCTCCACGTCACTCCTCTATGTCACTCCTCCATGTTTCTCCTCCATGTCGCTATAACAACTCACTCCTCCATGTCACTCCATCATTTCAATCCTCCATGTCACTCCTCCAGGTCACTCCTCCATGTCGCTACTCAAAGTTACTCCTCCATGTCACTCCTCCAGGTCACTCCTCCATGTGACTCCTCCATGTCACTACTTCATATCACTCCTCCATGTCGCTACTCCATGTGACTCCTCCATGTCGTTCCACCAACTCACTACTCCACGTCGCTCCTCCATGTGGCTCTTCCATGTCACTCCTCCATGTAACTCAGCTATGTCCCTCCTCCATGTCACTCCACCATTTCACTCCTCCATGTCACTCCTCCAGGTCACTCCTCCATGTCGCTACTCAAAGTCACTCCTCCATGTCACTACACCAACTCAATCCTTCTTGTCACTCATCCATGTCACTTCTATATGTCTTCCATGTCACTCCTCCATGTCCCTCCTCCATGTCACTCCTCCACGTCACTCATCTATGTCACGCCTCCATGTCACACCTCCATGTCACTCCACCATGTCGTTATTCCATGTCACTCCTCCATGTCGCTACACCAACTCAACCATCCTTGTCACTCCTCCATGTCACACCTCCATGTCACTCCTCCATGTCGCTACACCAACTCATTCCTCATGTCACTCCTCCATGTCGGTACTCCATGTCACTCCTCCATGTCGCTACACCAACTCAAACCTCCTTGTAACTCCTCCATGTCACTCATTCATGTCATTCCTCCATGTCACTCGTTTATGTCACTCCTCCAATTCACTCCTCCATGTCATCTCTATGTGTCTTCCATGTCAATCCTCCATGTCCATCCTCCATGTCACTACTCCATGTCACTCCTCCATGTCGCTCCTCCGTGTTGCTTTTCCACATCAATCCTCTATGTCGCTCCTCCATGTTGCTCCTCCAAGTCACTCCTCCATGTGACTCCTACATGTCACTCCTCCATGTCACTCCTCCATGTCAATCCTCCAAGTCACTCACCCATGTCCCCTCCGCGATGTCACTCCACCATATCAACCCTACTTGGTTATCCGCCCTGTCACTTCTCCATGTCACTCTTCCATGTCTGTCCTCCACGTCACTCCTCCATGTCACTTCTCCATGTCATTCTTCCATGTCTGTCCTCCACATCACTCCTCTATGTCACTCCTCCATGTTTCTCCTCCATGTCGCTATAACAACTCACTCCTCCATGTCACTCCACCATTTCAATCCTCCATGTCACTCCTCCAGGTCACTCCTCCATGTCGCTACTCAAAGTTACTCCTCCATGTCACTCCTCCATGTCGCTACTACCATGTGACTCCTCCATGTCACTACTTCATATCACTCCTCCATGTCGCTACTCCATGTGACTCCTCCATGTCGTTCCACCAACTCACTACTCCACGTCGCTCCTCCATGTTGCTCTTCCATGTCACTCCTCCATGTAACTCATCTATGTCCCTCCGCCATGTCACTACACCAACTCAATCCTTCTTGTCACTCCTCCATGTCACTCATCCATGTCACTTCTCCATGTCTCTCCTCAATGTCGCTCTAACAACTCACTCCTCCATGTCACTCCACTATTTCACTCCTCCATGTCACTCCTCCAGGTCACTCCTCCATGTCGCTACTCAAAGTCACTCCTCCATGTCACTCAACCATGTCATTCCTCCATGTCACTTGTTTATGTCACTACTCCAATGCACTCCTCCATGTCACTTCTATATGTCTTCCATGTCACTCCTTCATGTCCCTCCGACATGTCACTCCACCCTATCAATTTTCCTTGGTGATCCGACCTGTCACTTCTCCATGTCACTCTTCCATGTCGCTTCTCCATGTCACTCCTCCATGTCAATACACCAACTCAAACCTCTTTGTCCATCCTCCATGTCGCTTCACCAACTCACTCTTCCATGTCACTTCTCCGTGTTGCTCCTCCATGTCACTCATCCATGTCCCTCCGCCATGTCACTCCACCATATCAATCTTTCTTGGTTATCCGCCCTGTCACTTCTCCATGTCACTCTTCCATGTCTCTCCTCCATGTCATTCCTCATGTCACTCCTTTATTTCACTCCTCCAATTCACTCCTCCCATGTCACTCCTCCATGTCACTCATCCATGTCCCTCCGCCATGTCACTCCACCCTATCAATCTCCCTTGGTGATCTGACCTGTCACTTCTCCATGTCACTCCTCCATGTCACTCCTCCATGTCACTTCTCCATGTCTCTCCTCCATGTCGCTCTAACAACTCACTCCTCCAAGTCACTCCTCCATGTCACTCATCCATGTCATTCCTCATGTCACTCCTTTATGTCACTCCTCAAATTCACTCCTCCATGTCACTTCTTTATGTCTTCCAAGTCACTCCTCCATGTCCCTCCTCCATTTCGCTCCTCCGTGTTGTTCCTCCAAGTCAGTCCTCCATGTAACTCCTCCATGTAGCTGCTCCATGTCACTCCTCCATGTCGCTACACAAACTCACTCCTCATGTCACTCTTCATGTCAACTCCGCGATGTCACTCCACTATATCAACCCTCCTTTTTGATCCCCCCTGTCACTTCTCCATGTCACTCCTCCATGTCTTTCCTCCACGTCACTCCTCTATGTCAATCCTACACGTCACTCCTCCAAGTCATTCATCCATGTAACTCCTCCATGTAGCTACTCCATGTCCACTACTCCATGTCACTCCTCCATGTCGCTCCTCCGTGTTGCTCCTCCAAGTCACTCCTCCATGTAACTCCTCCATGTAGCTACGTCCATGTCACTCCTCCATGTCGCTACACAAACTCACTCCTCATGTCACTCCTCCGTGTTGCACATCCTTGTCACTCCTCCAAGTCACTCACCCATGTCCCTCCACGATTTTACTCCACCATATCAACCCTCCTTCATGATCAACCATGTCTACTCCTCCATGTCCATCCTCCAGAGTCAAAACTCCATGTCACTCCTTCCATTTCGCTCCTCCGTGTTGCTCCTCCTTTTCACTCCTCCAAGGCACTCACCCATGTCCCTCAACGATGTCACTCCACCATATAAACACTCCTTCCTGATCAACCCTGTCACTTCTCCAAGTCACTCCTCCATGTCCATCCTCCATGTCACTACTACCATGTCACTCCTCCATCTCGCTCCTCCGTGTCCTGTCCTCCACGTCACTCCTCTATGTCACTCCTCCATGTTCTCCTCCATGCGCTTCACCAACTCACTCTTCCATGTCACTTCTCCGTGTTGCTCCTCCATGTCACTCCTCCATGTCACTCCTCCATGTCGCTACTCTATGTCACTCCTCCATGTCGCTAACAACCAACTCAATCCTCCTTTTCACTCCTCCATGTCACTCCTCCATGTCAACCCTTTATGTTACTCCTCCATGTTACTCCTCTATGTCACTCCTCCATGCCAATCCTTTATGTCACTCCTCCAAGTTACTCCTCCATGTCACTACACCATTTCACTCCTCCATGTCACTCCTCCAGGTCACTCCTCCATGTCGCTACTCAAAGTCACTCCTCCATGTCACTACACCAACTCAATCCTTCTTGTCACTCCTCCATGTCACTTCTCCAAGTCACTCACCATGTCCCTCCGCGATGTCACTCCACCATATCAACCCTACTTGGTTATCCGCCCTGTCACTTCTCCATGTCACTCTTCCATGTCTCTCCTCCACGTCACTCCTCCATGTCACTTCTCCATGTCACTCTTCCATGTCTCTCCTCCACGTCACTCCTCTATGTCACTCCTCCATGTCAGTCCTCCATGTCACTTCTCCATGTCTCTCCTCCACGTCAATCCTCTATGTCACTCCTCCATGTCACTCCTCCATGTTTCTCCTCCATGTCGCTATAACAACTCAGTCCTCCATGTCACTCCACCATTTCACTCTTCCATGTCACTCCTCCAGGTCACTCCTCCATGTCACTCCTCAAAGTCACTCCTCCACGTCACTCCTCCTTGTCGCTACTCCATGTGACTCCTCCATGTCACTACTTCATATCACTCCTCCATGTCACTACTTCATATCACTCCTCCATGTTGCTCTTCCATGTCGCTCCTCCATGTAACTCATCTATGTCCCTCCTCCATGTCACTACTTCATATCACTCCTCCATGTCACTACTTCATATCACTCCTCTATGTCACTCATCTATGTCACTTCTCCATGTCTCTCCTCCATGTTGCTCTAACAACTCACTCCTCCATGTCACTCCACCACGTCATTCCTCCATGTCAATCCTTTATGTCACTCCTCCAAGTTACTCCTCCATGTCACTCCACCATTTCACTCCTCCATGTCACTCCTCCATGTCACTCCTCCATGTCGCTACTCAAAGTCACTCCTCCATGACACTACACCAACTCAATCCTCCTTTACACTCTTTCATGTCACTCCTCCATATCGCTCCTCCATATCCCTCCTCCATGTCACTCCTCCATGTCATTCCTCCATGTCACTCCTCCATGTATCTCCTCCATGTTGCTACTCTATGTCAATCCTCCATGTCACTCCTCCATGTCATTTCTCCATGTCTCTCCTCCATGTCGTTCTAACAACTCACTCCTCCATGTCACTCCACCATTTCACTCCTCCATGTCACTCCTCCAGGTCACTCCTCCATGTCGCTACTCAAAGTCACTCTTCCATGTTACTACACCAACTCACTCCTCAATGTCACTCCTCCATATCACTCCTCCATTTCTCTCCTCCATGTCGCTATAACAACTCACTCCTCCATGTCACTCCACCATTTCACTCCTCCATGTCACTCCTTCAGGTCACTCCTCCATGTCACTACTCTATGTCACTCCTCCATGTCACCCCTCCATGTCACTCTTCCATGTTACTACACCAACTCACTCCTCAATGTCACTCCTCCAATTCACTCCTCCATGTCCATCCTCCATGTCACTACTCCATGTCACTCCTCCATGTCGCTCTTCCGTGTTGCTCCTCCTTGTCACTTCTCCAAGTCACTTCCCCATGTCCATCCTCCATGTCACTACTCCACATCAATCCTCTATGTCAATCCTCCATGTCACTCCTCCATGTCACTCCTCCAATGTCGCTATTCCATGTGACTCCTCCATGTCGCTCCACCAACTCCTTCTTCCATGTTACTCCTCCATGTCACTCCTCCATGTCAAACCTTTATGTCACTCCTCCAGGTCACTCCTCCATGTCGCTACTCAAAGTCACTCCTCCATGTCACTACAACAACTCACTCCTCAATGTCACTCCTCAATGTCACTACTTCATGTCTCTACTCCATATCTCCTCCATGTCGCTACTCTATATCACTCCTCCATGTCATTCCTCCATGTCACTCCTCCATATATCTCCTCATCGCTACTCATATCACTCCTCCATGTCACCTCCATGTCATTCCTCCATGTCACTCCTCCATATATCTCCTCCATGTCGCTACTCTATATCACTCCTCCATGTCACTCCTCCATGTAAATCCTCCATGTCGCTACACCAACTCACTCCTCAATGTCACTCCTCCATGTCACTACTTCTTCTCACTCCTCCATGTCACTCATCCATGTCATTCCTCGATGTCACTCCTTTATGTCATTCCTCCAATTCACTCCTCCATGTCACTCCTCCATGTCACTCAATCATGTCCCTCCTCCATGTCACTCCATCCTATCAATCTTCCTGGGTTATCCGACCTGTCACTTCTCCATGTCACTCTTCCATGTCTCTCCTCCACGTCACTCCTCTATGTCACTCCTCCATGTCAAGCCTCCATGTCGCTACACCAACTCAATCCTCCTTGTCACTCCTCCATGTCGCTACTTCATGTTGCTCCTCCATGTCACTCCATTTCACTCCACGACGTCTCTCCTCTACGTCACTCCTCATGTCACTACACCAACTCAATCTTCCTTGTCACTCCCCCATATCACTCATCCATGTCATTCCTCCATGTCACTCCTCCAAGTCACTCCTCCATGTAACTCCTCCATGTAGCTACTCCAAGTCACTACTCCATGTCGCTCCTCCATGTCGCTACACGAACTCACTCCTCATGTCACTCCTCCATGTCACTCCTCCATGTCACTCCACCATTTCACTCCTCCATGTCACTCCTCAGGTCACTCCTCCATGTCGCTACTCAAAGTCACTCCTCCATGTCACTCATCCATGTCATTCCTCCATGTCACTCCTTTATGTCACTCCTCAAATTCACTCCTCCATGTCACTTCTATATGTCGTCCAAGTCAATCCTCCATGTCCCTCCTCCATGTCGCTCCTCCATGTTGCTCCTCCAAGTCAGTCCTCCATGTAACTCCTCCATGTAGCTACTCCATGTCACTCCTCCATGTCGCTCCACAAACTCACTCCTCATGTCACTCTTCCATGTCACTCCTCCAAGTCACTCACCCATGTGCCTCCGCGATGTCACTCCACCATATCAACCCTCCTTTTTGATCCACCCTGTCACTTCTTCATGTCACTCCTCCATGTCTCTCCTCCACGTCACTCCTCTATGTCACTCCTCCATGTCGATCTAACAACTCACTCCTCCATGTCACTCTTCCAGGTCACTCATCCATGTATCTACTCAAAGTCTCTCCTCCATGTCACTACACCAACTCAACCCTTCTTGTCACTCCTCCATGTCACTCCTCCATGTCACCTCTATATGTCTTCCATGTCACTCCTCCATGAACCTCCTCCATGTCACTACTCCATGTCACTCATCCATGTCACTCCTCCGTGTTGCTCCTCCACATCAATCTTCTATGTCACTCCTCCATGTTGCTCCTCCATGTCACTCCTCCGTCACTCCTCCATGTATCTCCTCTAGCTACCCATGTCACTCCTCATGTAACTCCTGCATGTCACTCCACCATATAAACCCTCCTTTCTGATCAACCCTGTCACTTCTCCAAGTCACTTCTCTATGTCCCTCCTCCATGTCACTCCTCCATGTCACTCCTCCAAGTCACTCATCCATGTCCCTCCGCCATGTCACTCCTCCAAGTCACTCCTCCATGTATCTCCTCCATGTAGCTACTCCATGTCACTCCTCCATGTTGCTCCTCCGTGTTGCTCCTCCACATCAATCCTCTATGTCACTCCTCCATGTCACTCCTCCATGTGACTCCTCCAGGTCATTCCTCTATGTTGCTACTTCAAGTCACTCCTCCATGTCGCCTCCATGTCCCTCCTCCATGTCACTCCTCCATGTCATTCCTCCTAGTCACTCCTCCATGTATCTCCTCCATGTCACTACTCTATGTCACTCCTCCATGTCACTCCTCCATTCGCTACACCAACTCACTCCTCAATGTCAATCCTCCATGTCACTACTTTTTGTCACTCCTCCATGTCACTCATCCATATCATTCCTCCATGTCACTCCTTTATGTCACTCCTCCAATTAAATCCTCCATGTCACCTTTATATTTTCCATGTCACTCCTCCATGTCCATCCTCCATGTCACTACTCCATGTCACTCCTCCATGTCGCTCCTCCGTGTTGCTCCTCCACATCAATCCTCCATTTCTCTCCTCCATGTCGCTATTACAACTCACTCCTCATGTCACTCCACCATGTCATTCCTCCATGTCACTACTTTTTGTCACTCCTCCATGTCACTCATCCATATCATTCCTCCATGTCACTCATTTATGTCACTCCTCCAATTCACTCCTCCATGTCACTACTCCATGTCACTCTCCATGTCACTCCTCCGTGTTGCTCCACCACATCAATCCTCTATGTCACTCCTCCATGTTGCTCCTCCAAGTCATTCCTCCATGTAACTCCTACATGTAGCTACTCAATGTCACTACTGCATGTCACTCCTCCATGTCGCTCCTCCGTGTTGTTCCTCCAAGTCACTCCTCCATGTAACTCCTCCATGTAGCTACTCCATATATCACTCCACCATTTCACTCCTCCATGTCGCTACTCAAAGTCAATCCTCTATGTGACTCATCCATGTCATTCCTCCATGTCACTCCTTTATGTCACTCCTCCAATTCACTCATCCATGTCACTTCTATATGTCTTCCAAGTCACTCCTCCATGTCTATCCTCCATGTCACTACTCCATGTCGCTCCTCCATGTCGCTCTAACAACTCACTCCTCCAGATCACTCCTCCATGTTGCTACTCAAAGTCACTCCTCCATGTAACTACACAAATTCACTCCTCAATGACACTCCTCCATGTCACTACTTCATGTCACTCCTCCATGTCGCTACAGAAACTCAACCCTACTTGTCACTCCTCCATGTCACTCATCCATGTCATTCCTCCATGTCAATCCTTTATGTCACTCCTCCAATTCACTCCTCCATGTCAGTCCTCCATGTAACTCATCCATGTCATTTCTCTATGTCACTCCTTTATGACACTCCTCCAATTCACTCCTCCTTGTTATCCTCCATGTCACT
>CM025832.1:36390567-36413377 GCA_014673565.1 Sebastes schlegelii
TCCTCCTGTCTCCTCCTTGGCCTCCTCCTGACTCCTCCTGTCTCCTCCTGACTCCTCCTGGGCCTCCTCCTGTCTCCTCCTGACTCTCCTCCTGACTCCTCCTGTCTCCTCCTGACTGTCTCCTCATGACTCCTCCTGTTTCCTCCTGTCTCCTCCTGCCTCCTCATGTCTCCTCCTGACTCCTCCTGTCTCCTCCTGACTCCTCCCGTCTCCTCCTGACTCCTCATGTCTCCTCCTGTCTCCTGACTCCTCCTGACTCCTCCTGTCTCCTCCCTCCTCCTGACTCCTCCTGTCTCCTCCTGACTCCTCCTGTCTCCTCCTGACTCCTCCCGTCTCCTCCTGACTCCTCCCGTCTCCTCCTGTCTCCTCCCGTCTCCTCCTGACTCCTCCTCCTGTCTCCTCCTGACTCCTCCTGTCTCCTCCTGACTCCCCCTGTCTCCTCCTGACTCCTCCTGGGCCTCCTCCTGTCTCTCCTGACTCCTCCTGACTCCTCCTCCCGTCTCCTCCTGACTCCTCCTCCTGTCTCCTCCTGACTCCTCCTGTCTCCTCCTGACTCCTCCCGTCTCCTTCGGCTGCCGAGCTGATGGAAAAGAAAACAAGCCCACATGAGAGAAATGATTCCAGGACACCGGGGCGTGTTAGCGTGATATATGAGGATGAGTCAGCCGGCAAAGTGAAGATGCATGTTGATGTGCTCTTCACTCACGCACACACACACAACACACACACACACACACACACACACACACACACACGCACACACACACACACACACCCACACACACACACACTGTGCTGTGATGACATCATCGTCGGTGAAGGTGGAGGAAGTGAAGGTGCCAGTAGAACATGATGCGACAGACTTTGTTTGTTCCAGTGACGTTTACAAACAAGCTCATTAAAACTGAATTATGACTTCCTGTCTGAGTCCTATTAAACAACTGTGAGGTCACCCAGTGATCGACATCAACCTTCAGTTCATGGAGAGACCTTCGTTTGGGCGCTGACGTTACTGACTGCAGGTGAAATATACAGGGTTATTGTGGTTTTAGCTGCTAATGTTGCTAACGTTCATCAACATGATGCCTGTCGATCACGTTCAGTCTCGTAGTGCGAGCAACAGGACGCTGACTGACGTCGACTAACGGTCGCTGTTAACAAGCTGAGTCTTACATTGAGTCCCTTTAAAAGAATACATGTCAGATGAGACCTTTGATGCATGTTATACCACAAAAACCATGATCAGATCACTACAGTATGACTCCTAGTCGGTTGGATCAGTGGCCCTCCAGCCGGCAGCAACATTACATAACTACAGTACCAACAGCAGGTTCCTGATAACAGACACTTCGTCTGAAGGAATGTTAAAGGTCCCTTATTGTAAAAAGTGACATTTTCATGTGTTTTATATCATAAAGCAGGTTTAAGTTCTATATAAATACTGTGAAACTATCAAAACGCTCAACATACGGAGAAATACACACAGCCCGTATTCAGAAACTGAGCTTCTGAAACAAGCCGTCAGGATTTCTGTCCATTTGTGATGTCACAAATATACAATATATATATAGATCATCACACGGTTTTAAACATAAACATTCTAATGTGTTTATTTCCTGTTGCAGTGTATGTAAATAACATCAGCTGACAGGAAGTAAACATGGACCAAAGCTGTTGCCTAGCAACGCAATTCCAATACTAAAACGGAGCGTTTCAGACCCAGAGGGTGAATACAGGTATATTCAGGCAGACAGGAGGAGGAAAATAAAGTGTTTTTAACATTACAGCATGTAAACATGTTCTAGTAGAAACACAAATTACAAGCATGAACCTGACAATGAGCACGATATGGGACCTTTAAATCTAAGAGGCTGATCCCACTGAATGACTTCATTTACAAGTTAAAATAGGATAAATACACCAGGCTACACATTCACAGTTTAGGTTTCACGAGCTGTGTTATTATATTATTATATTATTATTTATATTATTATATTATATATTATATATTATTATATTATATATTATTTATATTATTATATATATATTTATTTATTATTATTTATTATCTTATTATATTCTATATTATATTTTATATCTTATTTATTTCTTATTATATCTTCTTCTATATTTTATATTATTATATCTCTATTCTTCTCTTATATATTAATCTCTTCTCTTCTTCTCTTCTCTCTTCTCTCTCTTCTCTTCTCTCTTCTCTCTCTATTTTCTTCTCTCTTCTTCTCTTATTTCTCTTTCTTCTTTATCTTCTTATCTTGTTCTCTTCTTCTCTCTTCTTCTCTTCTTTCTTCTTTCTTCTTCTCTCTTCTTCTCTTCTTCCTCTTCTTCTCTTCTTATTTCTTCTCTTCTCTCTTCTCTTGTTCTCTTCTTCTCTCCTTCTCTTCTTCTCTCGTCTCTGCTTTGCTTCTTTGCGCTGTCATCTTGTCCTTCTTCATATGTTCTTGTATTGTTGTTAAACTCAGAAACCTCTGGCCTCCTTCATGAAGAGTTTTCTCTCCCTGTTCTGGAGATGAGACAAGAAGCAGCTTGTTTTATTGATCTGGATGCACGCAGCAGTTTCACTACTGGACACTAGATGGAGGCAGGACGACGGAGCGCTGCTGGATGAAGATACCTTCAGATACCTTCAGATACTCAGGGAATGACTAACGGGAGAGTTTTAACAGCTTTAGTCTTCTACAGTTTATTTGATGTTCTAATCTCCCGTCTGGGCAGGAGGAGACACGGCAGCCTGTTATTCTGTCTCTGTGTAGTGTCTCAGGTTTTAGGGGGTTTGTTGTACGGTGACATTACTTCTTTGAATTAGTAACACATCATCTCTGCTCCGCTTCCTGTCACCGACTGAAGGTCTGAATCTCCTGCTAAAGCTGAAACTACAACAACAACCTGTCAGAGGACGCCAAATAAAACTATATTAGAATAGAATCCATAGTGTTTCATCAATAATACAGAACACGTGCACAGTTCAGTGTTTGACATGGACACATCAGGTTCTCTGTTTAAAAGTACTTCATTACACAAAAGCCTTTACAATACGACTGTCAACGTATTCAGGGTTCTTCCAGATTTACAGTCATTTTTGGAATTAAAGGACAACAATGCCCATTTTTAAAATTCATACATGTTATTCATCAGGTCTGAAACATATAGCAAACATGAACAACTCTAAAACGTGTGCTGTGATATCTGGTGTTTAGGGTACAAACTGTGGAGCTGCTCCATAGACGATGAATAAGGAGAGATGTTCTAGATGACTCTGAGAACCCAGAGGAACGTTCTGAGTAGATTTAGTAGAACATGTTCTGTTCCACTCCTGACGACACCACAACAGAATGAAGCTCATCTGGGTATAGAGAAGAACACAACCATCCTGTGGGTCTCCCGTTCATCGTCTACGGAGCAGCTCCACACTTCACACCTGATCACATCACCAGTTAGACACTTCAAAAGCATCTATACTGAGTTCTTTAGTGATTTATTTCAAAATGACCATATAATATATATGTAATATACTACTGACCAACATGGAGGAGTAATGAAAAGAGAATGTTTTATCTGTTCTAAATGAACCTTAAAGGAGATCAGTCCAGTATTTAATCCTCTTATCAACATGGGAGTGGACTAATCTGCTGCTTTATGTAAATGTATGTATATAAAAATACAAATCAATAACAGATATTGTCCAGAAACCCTCACAGGTACTGCATTTAGCATAAAACAATATGCTCCAATCATAACATGTCAAACTGCAGCCCAGCAGGCAACAACAGCTGTCAGTGTGTCAGTGTGCTGACTTGACTATGACTTGCCCCAAACTGCATGTGATGATCATAAAGTGGGCATGTCTGTAAAGGGGAGACTCGTGGGTACCCATAGAACCCATTTACATTCACTGATCTGGAGGTCAGAGGTCAAGGGACCCCTTTGAACATGGACATGACAGTTTCTCCTCCTGATTCCAGACATCTAATACGTTGACTTCCAGACGAGGGAACAGGAAGTGCTAAACTTCTAACTCATTTGTAGGTTGTAGGGCTCCTCCCTGCAGCGCTCTATAGATCCTATAGATAACCTGGTAACAGCAGTAACGGTGCAGACGAGCTTCAGCAGACAGTCGCTGGCATAAGAGCAGTGAGATGACGAGGATCAGTTGGCTGGCGCTGAGGTTCCAGACACGCTGCTGGCTCTGTGTTCAGCATCAAGGTGAAGAGGACTTTACTTTATTAATCTGACGGTCTGATGGAGTCTCTAGCTCTGATTCTGTCTCAGCTCCAGGCCTCTGCCTTTTCATTAAACTCAGGCTCTCTTCATTAGCCCGTGCACGTTGTTGTTTATCTGCTCGGAGATGGAAAAAGCTCTTCAGCCTTCTGATGATATGCAGCAGGAAATAACCAGGGGTACGCACGCACACACGCACACTCACACACACACACACACACTGTGTCATGTTTGCGGTATCTATCCAGAGCTGGTTATGTGTTTTTACTCAGCATGTAAACAAGGTTTTATATTGTCCTCCTCTCCTCGTCTCTCTCTCGGCTCGTCCACTGATTCGTCCTCACGCTCTCGGCTCTGAGGACGGTCTGTTCCAATTAAGCTGCATCATGAAAGCGAGGTGGGAATCTGACAAAAGCCCAGTCTGAGAAACATCTGTGGCGTCTTTCAGAACGTCTGCATCCACACTGGAACTGCTCAGAAGTCTGTGTTTGAGCCCTCTCAGCAGATTCTGTTATTCATACTGTAGCTGTCAGCAGTAACGGCCACATCGGCTACTGAGTGGAGATTCACTGATCCAACGCAACACTACGGCGGCCCTGAATCCTGCAACGCACTGCAACTTTACAGAACATCTTCAGCAACAACACACCAGCAGCATTTAGAGGAAACGCTGAGAAGAAATGAAACAGACAAACTGTGCTGGATAAATACAAACATGCAGCCGTCCCTAAGGTCCTGACAGGACTCTCTCTCTGAACCTGGAACACTATCTCACTTTCTGTGTTGCACACGTAGTAAACAAACATGTAGTGCCTATTGGAGGATGGGTACCTTACAGGGACTGTTAGTAAGAATCATAATGTGTTGTTAACAGCTTCACCTGTGTCCGTTAAGTCAACTAAAGTCAGCGTCCTGTTGCTGGCGCTTGTGCTCGCTCTACATAGACATGAAGGAGCATCGCTCAACACAGTGAGGAGACACTGATGATTGAGGCTGATGAAGCTGATGAAGCCGTTGAAGCTGATGAAGCTGACACTACCACTGCTCTGAGGTCTGTAGCGCCCATTTAAAAGTCAAGATACTCAAAACACTGAGTCTGTCCTGGTGACCGTGACCATCTAGATCTACTGACATGCTGCTCATAATGTCTTGCTGGTTTAACGTTTCTCCAACAAATACGTGTTCGTATATCTGGACTCACTAATGGCACTCAGATCTGGACGTCGGTCACCTTTTGACCTCTAGTCAGAGTCAGTTAGGTTACATTGGGGATCTTCGGTGGTTAACGCCCTTCCATAGCTTGACCAGCTATTACACTCCGCCGTACTCCCGTTGCCACACTGTGCGTGCCGTGCACACTTTCATACGTCATCATACTTTACGATCTGTAATAGGAGATTAAATAATCAGATTTTTGCTAGGAAGTTGTCTCTTGTTCAATTTAAAGTTTGTCTGATTTAAAGCAGAAGGTTAGAGATATGTTTCAGGAAGTCCACTTTAAAGTTGGTAATGTTGTTAATAGAGAGGGTCTAAAGAACAGTGGAGAGTAAATTGGTCCTTTAAGGCCACCTTAGACGACACCTTGTTAAGTGATTGGACAGCCTCATTTCAGCAGCACCCATAATTATTTAATTTTCTCCTCCTCCTCTAATGGATTGATTTTCTCCTCAGAGATTGGTTTATAAAACCAGTGAGAGGTTTTCAGTGAAGAGTCTCAGCAGAGGAGAGAGAGAGGAGGAGGAGAGGAGGAGCGGAAGACGTCCTAAAGAGGAACGCTGAGGACGACCATGTGGTCAACACGCTGAACATCATGTTTCCTCCACGCTCTGACAGCGTATATTATAATATATATATATATCCATATTCTCCCTCTCGTCTCATCTCATCACAGACGGACCGTCAGCCTCACTGATTGACCTTCAACATCCAGAGGTCAAATGAATATCGGACCTGAGCTGATAAAATAGATCTTCATACACATTTCTACAATGTGAGTGAGATGAGTGTCCTCTGGGAGAGATAGCTGTAGTTAATATATATATAATATAATACATATATAATATGAATACCAGAGGAGTTGTGTCATTAGTCTCAGATAAAGACACATTATATGGCAGACTAACTTGTCCTCTGGGGCTTCACTGTGTTTTCCTCTTCCCCTCCTCTCTACCACTGAGACTCACAATTTAATCAGTTCTCTTTTCTGAGCCACGAGAAAAAGAAAGAAAAGACGATTACTGAAGGAGAAAATATGATAAGAGGGAAAGAATTGAACCTCGACTGCCAATCTAAGATGGATTAGTTGTGTTTGGTTTGAGAAGTCAAACAGACTTTCTGTATTTACTGTGTGGTTCAAACACCAGAACGTCAACGTCTGACTACATAGAGCTGTTCTGTACAACCAATTAATCCATCAGTCAACTCAATAATACAACGTACATGTACACACACTACGAGCGCAAATGACAAGTCAGAATAACAGCTTCATAACGGAGAGCAACACCTACTACTGGTTTATATGAAGGTTCATCATGATGATGTCTATGAACAGTCAGGCTTCAACACTACTTAACATCATGATGATGTCTATGAACAGTCAGGCTTCAACACTACTTAACATCATGATGATGTCTATGAACAGTCAGGCTTCAACACTACTTAACATCATGATGATGATGTCTATGAACAGTCAGGCTTCAACACTACTTAACATCATGATGATGTCTATGAACAGTCAGGCTTCAACACTACTTAACATCATGATGATGTCTATGAACAGTCAGGCTTCAACACTACTTAACATCATGATGATGTCTATGAACAGTCAGGCTTCAACACTACTTAACATCATGATGATGTCTATGAACAGTCAGGCTTCAACACTACTTATTATCATGATGTCTATGAACAGTCAGGCTTCAACACTACTTAACATCATGATGATGTCTATGAACAGTCAGGCTTCAACACTACTTAACATCATGATGATGTCTATGAACAGTCAGGCTTCAACACTACTTAACATCATGATGTCTATGAACAGTCAGGCTTCAACACTACTTAACATCATGATGATGATGTCTATGAACAGTCAGGCTTCAGCACTACTTAACATCATGATGATGATGTCTATGAACAGTCAGGCTTCAACACTACTTAACATCATGATGATGATGTCTATGAACAGTCAGGCTTCAACACTACTTAACATCATGATGTCTATGAACAGTCAGGCTTCAACACTACTTAACATCATGATGTCTATGAACAGTCAGGCTTCAACACTACTTAACATCATGATAATGTCTATGAACAGTCAGGCTTCAACACTACTTAACATCATGATGTCTATGAACAGTCAGGCTTCAACACTACTTAACATCACGATGTCTATGAACAGTCAGGCTTCAACACTACTTAACATCACGATGTCTATGAACAGTCAGGCTTCAACACTACTTAACATCATGATAATGTCTATGAACAGTCAGGCTTCAACACTACTTAACATCATGATGATGTCTATGAACAGTCAGGCTTCAACACTACTTAACATCATGATGATGTCTATGAACAGTCAGGCTTCAACACTACTTAACATCATGACGATGTCTATGAACAGTCAGGCTTCAACACTACTTAACATCATGATGTCTATGAACAGTCAGGCTTCAGCACTACTTAACATCATGATGTCTATGAACAGTCAGGCTTCAGCACTACTTAACATCATGATGTCTATGAACAGTCAGGCTTCAACACTACTTAACATCATGATGTCTATGAACAGTCAGGCTTCAACACTACTTAACATCATGATGTCTATGAACAGTCAGGCTTCAACACTACTTAACATCATGATGTCTATGAACAGTCAGGCTTCAGCACTACTTAACATCATGATGTCTATGAACAGTCAGGCTTCAACACTACTTAACATCATGATGATGATGTCTATGAACAGTCAGGCTTCAGCACTACTTAACATCATGATGATGTCTATGAACAGTCAGGCTTCAGCACTACTTAACATCATGATGTCTATGAACAGTCAGGCTTCAGCACTACTTAACATCATGATGATGATGTCTATGAACAGTCAGGCTTCAACACTACTTAACATCATGATGTCTATGAACAGTCAGGCTTCAACACTACTTAACATCATGATGATGTCTATGAACAGTCAGGCTTCAACACTACTTAACATCATGATGATGTCTATGAACAGTCAGGCTTCAGCACTACTTAACATCATGATGTCTATGAACAGTCAGGCTTCAACACTACTTAACATCATGATGATGTCTATGAACAGTCAGGCTTCAGCACTACTTAACGTGCTGCAGTATATTCACTATTTCAGATGGAAGAGCTTCCTCTCTCTCCTTCTGGCCTCTGTTGTTCTGAAATTGCCTCTGAAAGTGAACATGCTGCAGAACTAATGTGCTTCGCTCGCTTGATTCTATTGAAATGTCAGATTGTTTTTCCTGAGCAGCAGTAAGCCGGCTGGTCAATGATCCTGACAGACGATTCAGATGAATCGCTAAGGAAAAGGATGCTTCAGGCTTTCTCTCTTTGAAAACACGATTCTGGTTTCAGAAAAGAAAAACTATAATACCCAGCCTCCTTTCCTCCTATTCTGTACGAGACAAACACTAGAAAGGAAATGATATTTTATATGATTTATCTCCTTAAATAGAATATCTGCTAAACAAGTGATGTTTAATGTATGATGCTGGAACATTACCATATTCACCAAGAGGCTCATTAGCCTCATATAACCCTCTGAGTGAAGCAGATATTCACCACTGGGCAGAAGGACGGTTCTGATTGGGAAAATGTTCATTTAGCGTTAAACCCACAGAAGACCTTTAAGACCTTTGGTTGGGCCACAATTATAGTGTTGAAGTGTAACAACAAACCTGCATTTCAAACATAATATAATGATAGTACGCACATCAAATGACTTCTAATACCTCAGTTAAACTATGTGGACGCTTTTATTGATGAGACACCAACAACATAAAGAAAGAGAGAGAGTCTGCATCACCAACCAGAGTCCTGTTGGTATGTTCAGTCTGAATCACGCTCCACCAAGCAACAACACACTAATGAGGCGGCTGGAACCTCTCAACATAACAAGTCCTTCAGACAGTATACACACACATACAGTATATATATATAGTGCATAACTGGCTCATTAAGACAAGGGCACGTTGCTGTGTTATCAGGCACTGAGAGCTTCATCTGGCTTTAAATAGCACGTTAGCTCATTTCAGCAAAGTGACACACATTGATAAATGTGTAATGGTACGTGTCCACAGGCGCCGTCATTTCCACACTCCCCATTCATTGTCTATGTAAGCAGCCACGCAATGCATTCTAGTAGCGTGGCGTCGCGATTCGAGAGATTAGGCGTCACGACGCCCGCTCCTCATTTGCATAAAGTTGAGGGCTCGTCTACTTTATGTAAATCACGGGCGTCCGACGCGTCTCGCCGCCTCTCCAAACTCCCGAGGATCTTTTAAAATAAACGTTGTCGATCTAAAATAAAGACAGATTCATCAACATGGATTATTTCTCTCCTCAAATGTTTTCAGAAACACATCTCAGTGAACTATTTACGTGAAATAAGAGAAGAAAGTTTCCAAACGAGCCTCCACACTGGTTCCGGTTTGAAAGCTGGGAGCAGCAGCCAACGGCGGGAAAGCATTCGTCCAATCAAGAGCTGAGTGCCTTGTTTCTAGGGACAGCACACCAAGCATCCAATGCTGGGAAGCGTCGCGTTCCCTCGCGATAAAAAACGCCCCTGTGGACACGAACCATCAGAAGAGAGCGAGCAGAGACAGCATGGGGGGGGGCAACAGACAGCCAGATGTATGGATCGAACATCTGTCAAATTACAGAAGTGCAAACAAGATATGACGTTAATATGTGAATGCATTGATCCCTAATCAGACCGGTTCCTACATGATGTCGTGAGGCAGAGCTGATGTGATAGAAATGATACGGTAAAAGTGTTGAATGTAAACGGACAGTTTTTAGACTAAACTGCTGAATATGTTCGCAGCAAAGCAGAACTTCCCAACTGAGCTGTCATTCTCTCCCTGCAGAAAGTCATACACGCAACATTCAGCCGCTAGACGTCTCATCCCCCTCCTCCTTCCACTGCATTCACTTCACAACAGATGGTTGCCAGTCCGTTGCACAACCTGCATATCTCATGGTCCAGTGGAACGAGTCAGACGGACGGTCGTGAGTCCAGTGATGAATCCGTCGTGGTGGAGTAAAAGTTGTTTTTTAACATGTAGCTATCGGCCTATGTTGGGGTGTGTGTGTGATTTATCTATTACATGAAGAGACTCGCTCCTTTTCATATCTGACTTGATGATTTGTGATGAGATTAAATGTTGTGTTGTCGTGTATCTCCACGGCGAACGGATGATACAAAAACTACAAATCAAAAAAATCTTTTAAATCATATTAAAACATCTTTTTACAAACTCTCACACACTTTAATAGTCTCCTCTATCAAACAGGAACTACGACTACGACCCAGGTATTCCTTTCTCTGGTTTAGACAACAAAACTACAACCTCTTTGTCATCGTCCCCGACCTCTGACTTCCACCTCTGCTCCTGTCATAATGACTACGGCTGCTGTCGTCTTCTTTAGACCTTCTCTCGGTGATGTACCATGTGACTAGATGATAACACCTACTAGTAGGTGTAGTAGGCCCCTGTTGACCCACATCTATGGGGCTTATAGCGACTGGTAACGCCTATTGAATGATGGAGCAGCCTGATGGAGACACCAGGTGATATCAATGTCTTCATACCGTTGGCTCACAAGCCCAACGTCTGATATCTTCCACAGAGATAAACTAAACATTTATTTTGGACCCGTCAACATTTTGAAAATGAATAATTCACAGTCCTAATATTATTGTTTTGAGGTAAAGCCATTCTTTCTAACAGCTCTGTGGATGTTTTATTGTTTAACAAATGATTCATGTAGATAACAATGTTTTCAATATAACCTTTAAGACAGAAGTAGAGACTGATTGTGAACCGTCTCATCAGTGTTAGATCATCAGTATCTGTTTCTTTGGGATCCTCCTGACCTGCATTAATATATAATATAATATAATATACAGTTTATCAATCATTCAAACACGTTCTGCCCACGCTATCATTCTCTGGCTGCAGATGAACAGAGATGAACAGCGCTGCGCTGCTTTGAACACATTCATCTTGTAGTAAGTCCAATAAATGAAATGTCCGGTATCAGGTCTGCATGCTGCTGTTCTAATGAGGGATCTGTCTGATGAGAACCAGTGGGCGGCACACAGCACAGATAGTGACAAGACCAAATGAATTAGATTTGTGCATGAGAATATAACTTCAAGTTAACATAAAAATACCAATTAGACTTTGAAACAACGATCAGATTTCATCAGGTGACTTCTGATGGAAACAGAGGAGGAAGAAGACCTTTGACCTGCAGCAGCAACGGCCTGATGTCACCCAACGGTGTCATCACAACAACATCATACTGGACATTTTCACCTCGATGCTTTTCTGGAACAGATTCTCTGTGGTTTGTTAACTTTCTCAACAAGTGTTTGATAAAGCAGGTCTTATCTAGACTGAGCCTAATGATCAGATCATTTAGCGTACGCTACCGGCTCAGCAGGGGAACACACTGTACAGTAGCAGATAAAGAGACGGATATCTCTGCAGGAGCTGGAGGAGGAGACCAAAACCAGAGCCAAAAGGAGTGAATATTTAACTTGCATTAATCAGGTTAAAATGTATAAAGTGTAGGGCCGTCAAAGTTAACGCTATGATAACCCGTTAACGCAAATTAGTTTTAAAGCCACTAATTTCTTTAACGCATTAATACAACTTGTAATTTTTAGGTTGTAGCGGCCCAGTTTAGAGTGAACATACTGGTATCATATGAAACTAGAAAACCGGATGAATCCATCGGTACTCACCTAAATATCACTAAATAACACTTGCGCTTCAACTTGCGCTGAATTTAAACCAACTCCGCTCAGTGTTGCCAACTCTGTTCTGATGAAAGCAGCTGATTACAGTCCGACAGCCACAGATACCAGATTACCGATTACCAACCCTAGCTTTAAATACAAAGGTTGATATTGTAACAGCAGACACTCCGAGCATGAGGAACTGCTGGCTATGAAAAGCTATCATCCGTCTGTCTACTCTATAAAACATCAGACATGTTTGTTCTGTTCTTTCTCCTATAAACTGCTCTGCTGCATTTCAAGAGGAGGACTGAGACTCATATTATGCATTTTCAGACACCTCCAGATGATGAAGTGTTTCACATTAACAACTCCACGACTGCTTTATTTGGTCAAAGCCAAAAAACAACAATGAAAAGTGTTTGTCGTTCATAAAGTGGAGCTGGAGGTGAAGCCAGACTAATGTGCTTTCATCCTTCTTCCCTTTAGGCTACAATTAACCATATTTAATAAATAATTATCATGACTTTCAAATGAGAGTGTGTCTTCTGGCTAGGAACGATATTAAACTTTCATTTTAAAAGGGGCAACAGCTTCAGAAGTTTCAACTGCAGCTCCCCAAAGTCCTACAAAACGCCGGCTGCAGACTAAGTGGCCGTCCTTAGAGTCGGGCCCCGAGGAGCCGTCCTTAGAGTCGGACCCCGAGGAGCCGTCCTTACAGTCGGACCCCGAGGAGCCGTCCTTAGAGTCGGACCCCGAGGAGCCGTGGTCCTGTTTCAGCCATGTTATCCAGAGTGCTGCAGACAGCCCAGCACCCACAGGGCCAGGAGGGACTCGTTGTCATGTTGGGCAGCTAAGAGTCAGCCTTAAAGCCAGACACAACAACAGATCCTATAAGTGTGAGGAGCTGCCAGAGGGTGAAGCTGGCCTCCATCAGCCTCCGTCAGCCTCCGTCAGCCTGTGACAGCTGAGCAGTTGATCTCAGAGGAGCTGCAGCAGAATAACAGCAGGGGAGAGGATGAATGGAACAAACCAACCAGAGGCTCCTCAGCTCCATTATTGCTGCTTAATATGCAGACAGAAGAACTGCAGGCTAATGTGGCAACATGGTGACGGCCTGGAACAGCAGAGCCATGCAGTCAACGGGGCCCTCGAGGGGGCCGCGGCCCCCATACTAAAACACTAACACTGCTTTCCTGTCCTCTAGGAAATCTACAACACTGCAGTATCATTAACTGACTGAAGGCAGAGGCCAGAGAGGCAGTACAAACCAAATAAAGAGGTGTTCTGTATGTGGGCGTCCTTCAACATCTTCTGCTCTGAGGTAACGCATGAACAAATAGAGAAAGAAAGAAACGTTTCCCTCCTGTAACTCTGGTTGTGAGACTGATCAAACACCTTTAAAACAACAATACAAGGACCAATCATTTATTATAATAAATACAGTTATTTATGAAAACCAGCAGAAGGATTAGAGCCGGCCCTGAAGAGGACAGTCTGCTCCCAGAGAGAAGATTATTATTATTATTGTTCTTAATATATAGTTTAAAGGGCCTGTTAGTAAGAATCCTAATGTGTTGTTAACAGCTTCACCTGTGTCCGTTAAGTCAACTAAAGTCAGCGTCCTGTTGCTGGCGCTTGTGCTCGCTCTACATAGACATGAAGGAGCATCGCTCAACACAGTGAGGAGACACACGTCAGCTAAAAGCACAATATCACTCTATATTTCAGCTGCTTGGCAGTAATGTTAGCTGACCAGACCAAGGTCTCTCCATGAATCAATGCTGATCCTAGTGTTGGCTTTTCCCGCCTCAGCCTCCCGACCGCGGCCGGAGGGAACGGGGGAGACGATAACGTTTCTCTCTGCGGAGCCCCGTCACTTCACAAGACACGGGAAACCTCTGTTGGTCTGGAGGAGCTGCAGCAGTTATTTCTGCACAAACGTCCACTGAACATTCACTAGATATTCTCAGAGCTGGATGTGTATTGGTGTCTGACAAGTTCAGTGCTGTGGAAAAGAATTCCCCCTTGTGGGACAATAAAGTCTAAATTTGGAGCAGAGCCAGTGTTTACAGTCTATCTGCACGAGGGAGATGAGTGATGAAGTAAGAGAGAGAGAGAGAGCAGTGGCGGCGTCAGGAGCGAGTAACGTTATCGACTATTCTGGACTGTAGAAACATGGAGGAGCACCACGGAGGACTCCGTGAAGAGGACCCGCTCCCTATGTAGAAGGGATTCTTATCATCAGGTGATTATAAACTAATGAAAACATACTAATTAATATTATATTAATATTTCTGCTAACGGTGACACACTGGCCCTTTAAGGAGGCAAACATCATTAAAAAAGAAAAATCATATTATTAAGAGAATGAATCAGTATCATCATCTCTTATTACAGAATGAGTCTGACCAACACGGTGACTGATTATATTCCATTAGAGACCAAAGTCGTTGGATCCATTAGTCTCCCCCCCCCCACTGTCAACACAACGTCCTTCAGCTGGCTCTCAATGTTACAGCAGGTTGATTAACTGGAGTCCAGATTATCAGTAACCTGGTGTGATGTGCATATCAACATCAGCCCGACATCTCCAACCAGACCAACAGCATGTATACTGTACGATCAATAACGATGATGTAATGTCAGCCCTGTGTTATTACCTCCGCTAGACGTTAGCCTGTGGGGAGATCATGCCTTCGTTGGTGTGTGTTTGCATCTGTCTGTCCACAGCTACGACAAACCCATCTGTCTAACCCAGAGGTCAGCGACCTGCGTCTCTTCAGCTCCTCTCCAGAGGCTCCCTGAGGATTATTAAACATGGAAATGAATAACTGTTCTTTTGTTTACATTTGTATTTATCATTGTTGTAGGTCTATGGTACGACGGTACGACGGTACGACGGTACGACGGTACAACGGTACGACGGTACGACGGTACGACGGAGTATTAGGGCCACATTGAGGAAAAAAATAGATCTGAGATTTAGAGAATAAAGTCGGAATATAATAAATTACTAATTTGACGTGTTATTTTCTTTTTGTCTCGTTAAGTTATGACTTTATTCTCGTAATATTCTGACTTTATTGTGTAAATCTCAGATGTGTTTTCCCTCAATGTGGCCCTAATACTCCGTAGTACATTGTCTCTTTGGCCCTCACTGCATTAGACTGATATACTATATACTGAGACTATAAACTGAGTTACCTTCATCACAATGATCACATGGTTCTGATAGTAAAGGCTGCTGACCTCTGGTCTAACTTGTTGTTTTCTGCTCATACATGCTGAAGCTCCTCTGGTGGTTATTTCGGTGATTCACACATTTTGAAATCTGTATTTTCTCCCGTCACTGATCGCGGACTCCTCCTAACCTGCCGGTCGGGTCGCAGGTGATCAACATCTGCTTCAGTAGCTGAAGGTGTTCCCTCCCTCCCGGTAGATCAGCTCAGCTACAGACAGACTTTACACCAGTCTGTTACAGGACACATGTTGGCCCTCGTCGTGGCTCTAAACCTGACATCCATAGAACGGTTTGGTCTCATTCTGAACATCTGGAGCATCTGCAGATTAATCATGTTATGATCCACTAAAGTTAAATATCACACATGTAGTGGGATCTCTGTGATCTCCACAACTTCATAAATGATGATTTAAATATAAACTCCACATGAAATAATGAAAATCTATTATAGTTGAAGAGATGAAATGAGCTGAGCACAGCCCGACTGATATTGACCTCACAGTCTTCCTCTGACCTTCATCACAAAGACGTTCTCAGAACACATGTTAGACAATAGAAAGACCAGTAGAGGGGTAACGTTTTAGAAACAGCTGCACTAAGGCTGTAAAAAGAGAAAGAAAGGTAATAAACATGACGGCCCCTAGGAGCCGCTGGTGTGACTCTATAGTTTAATGTTTAATGATACAGCATGACTACCTATCATCAACTATAATCTGAACATCTGGAACAGGACACCTTTAAATTGAAATGAGAGATTGTAGATTAATGATGAGCTGTGATTAACCGTTCTTTAATATGAGATTATAATTAATCTTTATCTCAGTTGAGGCCGACTACACCCTTCATTTACTCTTCAAATAGCTATTTCATTGGCTTGTTAATGATATCTTTAGACATCGTATAATCCTTTTACGTTCAGATGTGCTGCTATCTCTGTCACCACATCAGGACGTTCTCCGGCCTCCTCGAAACACTGTGTGAAGGCGCCGCTGATTACAGTCAGCGAGCAGCGTGACAGCGTGTCATCAACAGAGGTCTACAGTACATCAGTAGAACTGTACAAGTGTGGAGGCTTGATGGAGGCTTAACGAGCTGGTGGTGTGTAAAGGACGGAGGTTTTTATAACTGATGTGAACAGTAGAGTTACAGTTACATGGACGTAGATCAGGACGTAGATCAGGACGTAGATCAGGCTGAGATCAGGACGTAGATCAGGATGTAGATCAGGACGTAGATCAGGACGTAGATCAGGACGTAGATCAGGACGTAGATCAGGACGTAGATCAGGCTGAGATCAGGACGTAGATCAGGACGTAGATCAGGACGTAGATCAGGACGTAGATCAGGACGTAGATCAGGCTGAGATCAGGACGTAGATCAGAGTCATGTGATGACTCACCTCTCACCGTTTCTCAGGATTGAGAGGAATCTGGAAACATTTCCTATTGAAGTGTATTAGAGGCTGATAGAGAGCATCAGACAGCGTCAGAGTGTCACTGACTCACAGTTCAGATGGTGAAGATGAGTCAGCTTTCACAGTTCTGTTAGTTTCATCCTGTCCATGTGGACGGAGCGAGTTCTCTCCACAGTGTGAACAACCACAGCCTGAAGGTGAAACGATTCTGATATAAATATACCTTATTACATCTTATTAAGATGTTAACCCTCTGAGACCCACAATAGACCTGTTGCAGTCGTCTTTAGGGGGTACAGGAGGTCTTTAGGTGGAGATAGCAGGTCAACAGTAGAGGTCACATAGAAGTGGTGTTCATCATCTGAAAGCTGAGAACCTGAAGATTAATGTGAGATGCAGCTCAGCACTGAGGGTCAAGTTCATTAATCAGATATAAATATCAATTAATAAATGAATGAATGAATTAAAATAAATAGTTTAAGTGTATAAGTGTTTAGAACATTATGATAGAAGTATATGATGTCCATCCCAAAGCTCTATTATGTCTCATAAATTGTTGCAGCAATTTTTGGGTTGATTTGTTCCACAGATTTGGTGTTATATGAAACGTCTACTGGGACTATGAAAGCGTTTTTATATGAAGAGATTGTAGTTACACGAGATACATGTATGTATACATGTTTATCTGCTGCTGCCTGCAGCATCACAGCATTTCTGTGGTTAATTGTTGGCTTTTCATTGGACTATAAAGTAACCAATTAGAGGAGAAGTATGAACCCGATTAAACTGTGTTCATGATGCAGCGACCAGATGAAAACAGCAGAGATGTAATTAAGGATCATTGATCACGTTTGTGGTGCAAACATATCTGTGATCGATTTGTTGGAGGATGAAACGGAGAATGTTGCTTGGAGACGGAGCAGTTCATTAACGGCAGGAGCCCACACAGAGGCTCTATTTCTGTGTGCTACGTAACGCAGGAGGAGAGGACTGTATATGTGTTCTGTTCTTATATACTCACTAATGCAGAAAGTGGACCACTACAGCAAGGGACTAGAGAGAACTATAGAGATGACTTAAAGCTATTCAGTACAACTAACCCAGTGTTACAACCAGCCCCGGTCTCCCCCGAAGCAAACAAGACCATCAGCGAGAGTATTGGACAGTTATTTACGTATAGTAGTCAAAGTCGGAGTTAACCAAATTCATTTTAACGTCACTCATTTCTTTAACGCATCGACGCAACTTGCAATGTTGAGGCCTGATCATCAGGGTACGCAGCGTTGAGGCGGTGCAGAGGCGGAGCTCGCCCTCCAGGCCCTCGGCCCACAGACATGTCTCCCTCTCAGCCTGATCATCAGGGTACGCAGCGTTGAGGCGGTGCAGAGGCGGAGCTCACCCACCAGGCCCTCGGCCCACAGTCATGTCTCCCTCTCAGTCTGATCATCAGGGTTGAGGCGGTGCAGAGGCGGAGCTCGCCCTCCAGGCCCTCGGCCCACAAACCCTATTCTGTTTTAATGTGGCCTCCCACTCGTCAATAACCTCCGCGGGTCCCAGGCGCTGGGCTATTTAATAAAACACATCTGATTATGTGGGAAGGAGTTTATTAAAACTCGATTTCTTCCATACGCTTTGTGGTTTTGGCGTGCAGCTGGATTCAGGACGCGTGACAGGCTGCCGTTACTCCTCAATGCACCGCTGTCCTCTTCTTCAACTAGATCCTCTCATCAGAGACGTCTCCTCCATGTCGTCTTTACTACAGAGGACAACGTCTCCATGTCATCTTTAGAACAGGGGACAACGTCTCCATGTCGTCTTTACAACAGGGGACAACGTCTCCATGTCGTCTTTACAACAGGGGACAACGTCTCCATGTTGTCTTTAGAACAGAGGACAACGTCTCCATGTCATCTTTAGAACAGGGGACAACGTCTCCATGTCGTCTTTACAACAGGGGACAACGTCTCCATGTCGTCTTTAGAACAGAGGACAACATCTCCATGTTGTCTTTAGAACGTCTCCATGGTCAGTGTGAATCTGTTCCTGTCTTCTGAGCAGCCTCAGTAAACGTCTCCGTAGATTCATTTGACATGTTGGTGATAAAGAAAAGAACAGGACGTTTGTGTTGGATCAATAAACGTCTTCATCAGTCCATCAGCTGGTTTTATATCGATGCTGAACATTAATGCTTTACAAACATCTGCTCACTGAGTTTCACACTGAGCGCCATGCAAGACACTAAATGATGCTTAAAGTAACTGCTAGGAGGTTTAACTGGTTATCAAACCGTCTCCGTTCAGAACAGAAGCCTCTATATGACCCACAGAGGGGAGACCGGGGCCGATGGTAACATACGATGCTGCGTTCACTGTCTCCAGTTCACCGTCCGGGAGCATTAACTTAGCAGCTACGATGCTGCGTTCACTGTTTCCAGTTCACCGTCCGGGAGCGTTAACTTAGCAGCTACGATGCTGCGTTCACTGTCTCCAGTTCACCATCCGGGAGCGTTAACTTAGCAGTGTACAGTTGTATTTGTCGGTGAATAAATGCTATGAAACTACAACTCCTCCGCTCCGCTAGAGCAAGCCGGAGAGACCGGAGCCGACTTCCTGTTTCCTGTAACTCCGGCTCTGCCTCTTAAGGTGGACTGTTAAGGTGGACCAGCTTTTCTCCTTAAAGAGACGAGCTGCTCCTCTGAGCCGCTCAGCTTTTCAGTTAATTATTAACATTTCTTTTAACCGATAGCGTTAATCGGTTAAAATGCTTAATGTGTGTTAACGGTTAAACGGTTAATGATGGAGATCACTACGTCACATTTCTGTAAACATTGCTAATCCGTTACATTAAATATTGAGGAATACAGAAAAGAGCCTTTAAGATGTTTTCCTGGCTGCAGTAAAGGTCTTGAAGTTGTCCCACTGCCAGTACCAGGATGTCCTGGGTGAAATGTGCCGGCGGGGTTGAGACGAGGTTATGAAGAGGTTTAGAATAGAATAGTAAATGGACTCGTTAGTACACGAGAAAGTAGAGGACTAATCAGAGAACTAAAGTCCCTCAAATAAGCATCATTAAGAGCAGAGTGAGAGAACAGAGTGACCTCGGCCACAGCGGTTCTGTGAGCAGGAACCAACAGAACCCAGGATCTGATGTGTGGGGGGGGCTAATAGTTTCATTAGTAGAGGCTGCTCTGGTGAAACAGCCGTCTCTCTCTGAGCCATACAGCTTCTTATTTCCCTGAAAGCTCCGTGAGGCTGCTCATTGTTCCAGAGGACAATAGCTGCACAACAAAGCTCCTGTCATAGAGAGAGCCACCAGACACCAGCATCTCCCGCTCTCTGCTGCTGCTGAGAAGAAGAAGAATCAAACGGACTAACAGGAACCTGCAGCACGCTCTACTGTAATACAAACACAATCACAACAGCCTGGTTTAGTCCGGTTCAACTGGACGCTCCGTGGTCTCGGACCGCTGTCACCATCCGATATCACACCACAGCGTGTGACTGACCCGCCGGTCCACCAGAGAGTCGGAGCAGCGGGGGGGCGGTACTGCATTCTCTTTACCTTTATCCATATTTAATCAGGATTAATCACTAATTAATCACATGTTTGATCTGTTCATAATGTTGATAATGAACCTTAAAGGGAGATTAGTCCAGTATTTAATCCTCTTATCAACATGGGAGTGGACTAATCTGCTGCTTTATGTAAATGTATGTATATATTTATTATTGTAAATCAATGAACAACACAAATCAATATAATTATTTAACCTCTTCATGACCAGCTAGTCTGACCTGGTTGGTACCGATGGATTCATCAGGTTCTCTAGTTTACTATGATACCAGTAGTAGTAGTAGTAGTAGTAGTAGTAGTACTAGTAGTAGTAGTAGTAGTAGTAGTAGTAGTAGTAGTAGCAGTAGTAGCAGTAGTAGTAGTAGTAGTAGTAGCAGTAGTAGTAGTAGTAGTAGCAGTAGTAGTAGTAGTAGTAGCAGTAGTAGTAGTAGTAGCAATAGTAGTTGTAGTAGTAGTATGACCTGGTTGGTACCGATGGATTCATCAGGTTCTCTAGTTTCATATGATACCATATGTTAGTATTCGTAGCCATCATAAAATGAATGGTTTTGTGTTTTACTTCAGAAGTAAGGCTATAATAATACTAATAAAACTATTTCAGCAGCTTAACAGATGTGAATGTCTTCATCTTCATTCTGACTCTAGGCCTGGTTTAACTCAGCTGTTGTTCTTAAATGAGTGAGAGCCTCTTACACCTTCAAGTCTGACTGGATGTAACATCCTTTCATTAGCATTCAGCACTCTGCCGTCACAGATCAGGCCTTAAAGGTTCCTTATGAGCAGAACAGCAGCAGTAATCTCATCCTGGCTGATCTGATCTCTTTGTTTCTTGGATGTTTGCTTTGTGACGGTCTTTGTCTTTAACGTTGTCGGAGGAAAGGCCGGGGCCGCTCTTCAGAGAGCAGCTCCAGGGCCGTTTGCCTCCCAGTGGGATGTAGTCACTTAGCCCACCATTTATCACTTCAGAAATTAGCTCGGCCTCCTGTCATTACACTGAACTCCTTAAATGTAATCAATCCGCCGGCCGTGCCGGAGGAGAGGGGGAGCTGAGTGATTGATGCGGGAATGAAACAAGACATTACAAAAGGGTGGAGCTGGAGGAGAGCAAATAAACATGTGAGCCAGAGAAGGTGTTCTGTTCTGTGGGCGGCTGCAGAGAGAGAGAGAGAGAGAGAGAGAGAGAGCTGGATCCACTGGTTCAGAAGATGAACTCATCTCAGGTCTGTGTGAGAGAACAGAGAGTGTTTGGCTGTGTTGGAGGACAGCACAGAAGGCAGGATGAGACTGGGAGAGCAGCCACCCAAACATTCAGTATCTGCACACAGTGTGTACAGCTCCGTCTGCAACACCGTCCTCTGAGACTGAGACTCATCTTTGAAGCTGGCAGGTGGAACGGCAGCTTCAGCAGCTTCAGCAGCACCGTGTTGCATTCACTGCCATCGCTGCACTGCAGCACCGTGTTGCATTCACTGCCATCGCTACACTGCAGGACTATGTTGCATTCACTGCCATCGCTGCACGGCAGCACCGTGTTGCATTCCATGCCATCGCTACACGGCAGCACCGTGTTGCATTCCATGCCATCGCTACACGGCAGCACCGTGTTGCATTCACTGCCATCGCTACACTGCAGGACTATGTTGCATTCACTGCCATCGCTACACGGCAGCACCGTGTTGCATTCACTGCCATCGCTACACGGCAGCACCGTGTTGCATTCACTGCCATCGCTACACGGCTGTGAATGTGTTGATGCAGGCGAGCCGACTGAATTCAAGGAAACGAATGTAAAAACAACATCTTGAATAAAAGCAGAGAGCTTTCAGAAGGTGATTGTTGGTTTTAGTCAGCAGCCACACGTCACGGTTCAAGAGCAGTCAACCTCCAAATTGCCTGCCTCAGGGATCGGCTATTACTACCAGCAATCTGGCTCCCTCCCCTTACCCTCCCACATCACAACATCAATAACTACAAACTGGAGAAATGACATCCTGAAAAGAACGACCCTGGAATTAAACACACGTCCGTGCTCACTGAATTCATGTTTCCTTATCAGCGTATTCTGCCCTGTTCTGTGTCCAGTAGTAAGGACATTCATCGTCTTCCTGGAGAGAGACTGACGTAGTATTGAGCAAGGCACTGAGCCCTGTTCGGATCCTCCTGAACAGACACATACTGTGTGCACGTGCAGTCCATGATAAAGAGCTCTACCGCAGTGACACATCTCTTTAAAGGCACCTGGGAGAGCAGATGAGATAAGTTTTCCTGCAGTCTTTGTATTCCAATGAGTGAGTGTGACGCCGGAGAAGAGATGACCTTTGATGGTGCCGGGAGGAACAGCGGA
>CM025832.1:36413477-36430854 GCA_014673565.1 Sebastes schlegelii
GACTTTGAGATGGATCGCTTGTATCCTCTAGGAGGAGTATCGCAAAGTTCCATACCTAAAAAGAGACAAAATGGCGTCTTTGCACATGACGTATGACATCACCGTTCGAGCAATCAAATATTTCTTCGCAATTTAGCATCACAGTAGTGGGAGGGTTATACCACCCAAATTTGACGCGAATCCGATAAACCCTCTAGGAGGAGTTCGTAAAAGTATGCATAAAATACATGAAAAACACATATTCCAAGATGGCCGACTTCCCGGTGGGCAGCTAATGAAACCCGATGAGGAATATGTCTGAAATAATGAGCAGGATATGCATACCAAATTTCATGAATATAGGATCAACTTTGACCAAACTATGGCCTTCCACGCGTTAGGGGGCCTATAGAGCCGGCTAAACATGCTGAACCCAATAACTGTACATTTACATAAAGTTCACAGGTGTCCATCATTTTGCCAAGTTTCATGAGTTTTCGAGTACCTCAAGGTATGTTCAAAACCTAAAAGACATATGGGGGCGCTAGAGAGCCAACATGCCACGCCCAAGCAAAATTTCACCACTAAATCAAAGTAATTATGAGTTTGGATGTGCGTGTAAAGTTTCATGAGTTTTTGCATCCTAAAGTTTTAAATTTTAAAATCACGCAGGAAATCCAATGGCTGACTTCCTGTTGGCCGAAAAAATCTCAAAATATTTAACCGTATGACGTGAGTTACATACTTGAATTTCGTGAAGATCGAAGAAACTTTCTCTGAAAAACTGCCTACATTAGGGGCGCTATCTCGCCCCCTGGAGACACCCGAGCCGGGTCACTCCAGAACATTGGAGTTCGCGCCACTTCTGACGCATATTCCACTTATGGTGAGTTTTTGGGGATGGGAAAGGTCCCAAAAACGCGATCTCCGGCGGAAAAATAATAATAATCTTAGAAAAACAATAGGTTTCCTTGCACTTTCGTGCCAGGACACCGTTGGGGTCCTGGCACTTTCGTGCTCGGGCCCTAATAAATGTTATTTATATAGCTGTTTCATGAAACTCAAGGACACTTAACACAGTTAAAATGATCATAAATAAGAAAATTAAAATATGTAAAACAACATTAATCACACATTAAAAGCAAATATTTGCATCTCATGCACAGTTTGATTAAAAAAAAAAATTATACTTTATAATTCAATAAGTATAGGTAGCCTACTGTCCTGAGATAATGCATGGGTCTGAAACGCACTTTTATGTAACTAATATCCAGCTAATTGGTTGCACATCAGTTAATGCTGTAACTTGCAAAAATCTCGCGAGACCCTTTGACCTTAACCGTCTTCTCGCGAGAGTCTCTCAATTAGTGGGTTACCTGAACGCACCATCACCTGGCGAGCACGCTGAGTAACAAATCGAGCACACCTGCAGGATGTTGCCACCAACAAAACGAGCTAAGAAGTTGAACCTTGAGCTGATGGAGGACTTCACGGTATACATGAGGATGCCTTCAAACAGGTGAGTACAAAAATAAACAGATGCATGAATGTAACTCGAGAACTAAACATCAACTGTGTTATAAACGTGACGTTGTATGTGTTGAACTTCATTTGCTAAAAACTGTGCAGCTCTATTTCTGGTGTGTGTGTTAGTGGCTCTGCTGCTGAGTTTATATTATTTATTCATCTCTGTGTTGTCTGCTTTGACCATTAGTCTTCTGTTGATGCAATAATAAGTGTTAGGTTATTTAATTTATGTGGTTTAATAATACCAATATGTGGCACCCGCCTTGGTGTCTGCAGCTGTCTTTGTTTATTGTTGGTCATTTCTGTTTAATTGTCTGGTTTTGTCTTTTTTCTTGTTAATTCTTGTGAGGCTGAACTGAGGAAGATGTTTTTATTGTTGGTTTGGACAGAAGGGCTCTGTGGCTTGATATTGTTCCACTTGTATATACATGGATGTGTTTTTTAATTTAATAGTTGTGTCATATAATATTTTAATTTGAGTACAATTATTTTAAAGCAGCAGTACTTTTACTCTTTCCACTCCTGGTGGATTCACTTTTTCTAGACAGCAGAGTCTTTATTTCCAATTATCATCTCAAATATGCTCAAAATAAATGAATCCACCTTAAAAATGGAGGCTACATTACACTTGAAGAAAAATGAGGTCTTCACAACTTACTGGATTTAAAGAACAAAATCCAGTTTTTCCTTTCCTAGTAGTAGTATGATCTGACATGCAGCCTGCCTGGATTTCAGCAGAAATTGAAACTTAACTACAGCTTTGAGAGCACTTTCTTTGCATTTGCCCATCATGTGAATGATCTAACTTGCAATCTAGGACCACTGAGTCACCAAACCTGTTGGCTTACAATAGTAACGAAGTAACAAGATGCTTAGGGGGGCATGTATCGGAGTAAAAGTGAAAGTTGGTATAAATATAAAAAACTCAAATAAAGTACAGATACACCCAAAAATACTATATCGACTTATTATTACTTCGTTACATTACACCACTGGGTAAAGGTGCTTCTGAACTCAGAAGCACCTTTACCTGTAAATACAGTAGGCTATAACAAATACAAATATAACCCAATCCTTAAGAGATCCCAATCCTTAAGAGATCCCCTACATGTTTACAGTGTGGAACGGCATTCCTTCAGAGAGGATCAACCCTTTCAACCCAACCAGAGCACTCGGGTATTACGACCATCTACCTCTCTTAAAAGATGAATTACCTGGAATCATATCGTTTCATATCTAAAACCGGATTTTAGTGCTGGGATAAAGTGTATTTCACTGCCCATTTCACTTGATTGAATACAGCTTTCATATAACATAAAAGCTTCTGCTGCTTCTGCTGCCAAGTGCTCGAGGTGAGAAAAAGAGAAAAGCTCCATATCTTTAGCTGGACTGCAACAGGAGCGTTTCTCTGTCTTTCTGTGTGTGCTTCAGTGGCGAGGATTGCTACTTCAGAGGATCAACTTTTCTTCTTGGCAAAGCAAACTAAATCTTAACTTATATAAGAAATGGGGCGTTTCATTTCTTTTTAAAAGACATGGCTCCAGTTTTGCGCAGTAATTTGTCATTATTTCAATCCATTTAACATGAATCAAATGAGATTAAGAAAGATGTTTTGTCTAGACTGCAGATAGACTTTTCCATGTTTAGAATAGTTTGTTTTGTTATGTCAGAGATTTATTTATTCTGTTGAAACATTTATATTTTTAAGGGTTTCTGTCAGACTCGTGCGACTGAAGGAGGTTTTCAGTTTGATAAGGCTCATCGTGATAAAACAGTAGTTCATTTCATTTCTGGACAATGTCCAAATCCTCTGCAGTAAACTGTTTGGATTCAACCATCTTGGTTGAATGTTTTTCCTGCTGCGAAGAGGTGAGAGTTCAGAGTCTCTCTTTGACCTTGTGCTTACTGGTCAAACCGGTCATGGTCACGGCAGGGCTGTGCACACATGTTCATTATTATCCAGTTCAACAAGAGACACAAATCCTTCTATCGTCACACTGAATAACACACGGGACTAGATTAGGAGCAGTGATCTGTGATACACTGTGTAGAACAACAGTTTGCTGCTCATCAGGTCTGAAGCAGATGACAAATCGGTGTTGCATTCAGTCTTTAACTTAAGTAAAAGAAGCAAAACATGCAAGTAAAAATACTCAAAATCCTACTTAAAGTAGAAAAGTATTATCAGCACAATGCACTTAAAGTATCAAAAGTAGGGCTGTTAATCAATTAAAATATTTAATCACATGATTCTCCATAGTTAATCGTTCAAAATGTACCTTAAAGGGAGATTTGTCAAGTATTTAATACTCTTATCAACATGGGAGTGGGCAAATATGCTTGCTTTATGCAAATGTATGTATGTGGTTATTACTTTAAATTAATTAATTAACAACACAAATTAACACAATAATAAATATTGTCCAGAAACCCTCACAGGTACTGCATTAATCATAAAGTGGGCATGTCTGTAAAGGGGAGACCTTCTTGACAAGCTAGTATGACACGGTTGGTACGAATGGTTTCGTATGGTGCCAGTTTTTTCACTCTAGCATTAAAATTGAGCCACCGACCACCTAAAAATCACAAGTTTGCGTTAATGCGTTAAAGAAATTAGTGGCATTAAAATTAATTTCCGTTAACGTGTTATTATCAGGTTAACTTTGACAGCCCTAATCAAAAGTAAAAATACTCTGGCTCCTGTGGCTAATTAGTGGTGGAGCTTCTTTTAAATACTTTATACATAACAGTTAAATAGTTAAGTCCAGTGGTTCCCAACCTGGGGTCAGGCACCCCTCCAAAGGGTCACAAAATACATTTGGTGGATCTGCTACAGTTCAGCTACACAAATATGTATCCATATTAGACTTTTCTCAAATCTTTGCTTTTTTTTGTGAATTATTGGATAGGTCTAATTTCCCCTCTTTGGGCCTCAAACTGTTATTTGAGTGAAAACACCTGAAAAGGTTAGAGGTGAACAATCTGGCACTTATGGAGGCAAATAAGTCTGGAAATTGTTCACTATCAGCATTTATATAACACATTTCTCATTTAGGGCAAATCTCCTCTTATAGTTCTGATGTTTTTATCCCATGCCAGCTGGTAGTGAAGCCCACATGCAGACCCAATCTATAGCGGCCCACCTGAATGAGTGGGCTGACGCTGCCTGGTCGTGTAGTCTCTCCCACACCATATATGGATGATGTTGTGTAATATCCAGAAACTACTTTTTCGTTGTATAACTGTTTTGTGGGATTAGTAATATGATTTTTTGGATGGGACTGTAATAGATTCAAACATGGAGAACACGATTAGCTCTCCAGTTTTGCCACTTTTTTTTTTCTTCAAACGTCCATGTACGAGTGAATTTGGCTCTTCAGAGTCATAACAGGAAACACCTCTGAATCGTGAAAGGGTTGAAGCTTGTACTTTCTGTATTCATCACTCAGAGGAAGTTTTATTTCAGCATTTGAACTGAACCACTTGGGCTTTGTAACTTACATTTTGCTTACCTTCATCTTTATTTAAGAAAACAAAATTCCTGAATACAAGAGAAATGATCTTAAAATGTATTGCTTATCAGCATCAAATAGCTCTTCAATCTCGTCTTTGGAGCTGGTGTGTTGAGGTTTGGCAGTTTTGACCTTCATATTATTTCTTATACTGAGCGCAGAGAGCATGAGGGGGAGAAAATGAGAAAATCAAAGAACAGAGAGCTGAGCTAAAAGACATTGGTTCAAAGAAGTCCCCATTAGATGAAGCCATTAGCACACTCAATCACTAAAGAGCATCACACACTGTCACCTTAACTGACCGAGGCCACAGTGATGCACCAGACCCCACCTTAATGACTCGAGCACTGTTTTCATCTGCTCTGCTGTAGGGGTGTAAGGAAAGAAAATATCGATCTTTACGTAATAGTTTTACATGCACAGATTAAATCAGTCAGTAATTTATTTCATTTGCAAAGAGATGCTCCCTCTCAGTGTATGTGCCCTCTCAAATTGTCTCCATTGTGTTATCTCATTCAGCGATAGATGGTGACTTAACAGACATTTATTCAAATGAACATCTTCAAGATTATTAATTTAAGATAGCTGGTGAACATATAAAGCATTTAGAGGAGACCAAATCAGATAAAGTGGTCAAAAAATCCCTTCTTGGCAAGAGAGATCATCTTTATTTTGTTTTTGTAATCTGATAAATCCTACGCCACCAAAAGAAATCCTTGTATTAATACCAAGCTGCTGTAATTTTTACTTTCACATTTACTGCATAAATCTTTCCATAGATATTATACTTTGAGTGAATAATAACAGTCCCTTCTGTCTTTCAACATTTTACCCTCCTTTGGAAAAAGAAGGGTGATCCCATCTGGTTTCCATTAAAGGATCAGAGGATTCACACCTCCGATCATGGATGTGACAGGCATAGCCACCATAGCACATTTCCCAATAACCACAACACGGAAACCAGACCCGGGTCAGCAGAAACCGAGCTCATGTTTCTGTTTTCCCTGACAACGGACATCTGGAGCGGCTGCTGAATGTTTCTTTTTTGGGACAACATGAAATATTTTGGACAAGAAATCCACATATCTGTCCAAGTCTCCACAGATTGTCACTTGAAATGGGAAGTGAAGTTAAAGTGTCCCGTGGGACTTTCCTGGGAATGAAATTGACTGGCAGTGAAGGATAATAATGGCGACTTCTCAGAAAACTATTCACAAAAACTGACTGACTTTCTTTTCTAGTGTCTTTTGCATTAAACCAAAACCTTATATGTTCTAATTTTCATTCTTGCAGACATACTTGTCCTCATCCAGCAGCTGGAAAAAATAGATCTTCCTGACAGTCCACAGCAATGTATCATTGGACTGATTATTGCTGTCCCAAAGCTTTTCAGCTCAAATGTAGAAGAGATGAATAGAAACCATTTCTCCCCACTCCCCGTAAGTCAAACTGCTGATTTTAGCGGTTTGTGTAAATGAAGACCTCTGCTGCAAATGGAAATACCTGCAGAGATGGTGGATGTTATGTACACAGCCGCGACTACGTATGCGTATATTACACAATACCTTCCCAGCTCACCTTATTCCATGTCATATTGGAATCTGTGTATGAACAGCAACCAGACAATCTTCTTACATTTCACACTCCTTATGCAGTTTCTGAGTGTCGTCAGCCGTATCGCAGCGGAGTGAGGATAAGACTGGATTTGATTTTAAACGTAAGAGTGAGATCAATGTCAGTTTTGTTATCATAATCATGAGTTGAAAAGTGTCAGGTTTCTTTCAGTGAAGTGGTGAATAAATCATACTTACATCAGATGCAAGTGGTTTTGCATTAAACCTGCAGTATAGGCGCAGAAAGGTTTTGGCATCATTGGGCACAAATTCCAAAATAACCTTTCAACATATTGTAACTCAAGTGTTCTGAGAGATAAACTAGACTTCTGCTCCTCCTCATGGCTCTGTTTTCAGGCTTTAGAAAATCTAGCCTGTGACGGGAGACTCTGACCAATCACAGGTCATTTCAGAGAGAGAGCGTTCCTATTGGCTGTGCTCCGGCTGGTGGGCGGTGCTTGGTATTTTCTCAACTGATCTGAATATGGCTGCCAGGTCACAAACTTTCTCATTTTACAGCTAAACAGTACACAACAAGATGTTTCTGAAAACATTTGAGTCGAGAAATAGGCAGTACAGTAACAGAATATTGATTCATATTTGATCAGCGCTGCCTAGTTTGACCGTTTAATCAGAGTCTGCAAATGATTGACAGCTGCTCAGAGACGGCAGACTACAGCTTGGCTGTGATTGGTTGTTTCCTCCGGTGTCTATATATATGACAGAGTAAGGCTGGGAAGCATCAGAGGCCACACAATATAATACTTAAGTCATGATACGATCTTATTGTGATTTCAAACATTTTGTGATATGCTGAGTATTGTGATAAGATATAGTGTGATTTATTACCTTTTTTCAACTGCAAATTATGCAGTTTGTCAACATATATGTTTTATCAATAAGATACAGTTTTCACTGTTCATATCTGAGTTGAGGTCAGAGGTCAACCTCTTAACAATAGTCTATATAATAAAATATTGATATATGATGTCTGTATAATGATACACTGTACAAAATATTGAGATGCTATGCTGAGTTTATCCCCCACCCCTCTGGCAGTACGTGCTGTATGTCTATTAGTCTATTGGCATTATCAGTTTGTCCTATTATTGCTGGCGGTTGCTGGTTATTGTAATGCGTTGATTACATTCTAATGTGAACTTTCTCTGCAAATGCCTTGCTTATGCTTGGCAATAAATTAGAATTTTGCAATCCACAGAAACCGTATTGTTGACACAACGACTGTTATCCGTCTGATCGGATCCGTTCATTTGTTTCTGTCTAATGTTAATCGGAGAAGTTTAAACTATTTGAAACTCGTACTTGTGGATCTTGGACCATGAGCGGTACAATAATTTAAGGAAAACAAGATCCTGGTTGTTACATCACAGTTTCGGGGCGGCTCAGCAGCAGGCACCAGTCAGTAAAGAGTAATGAAAAGAGAAGGAAATGGATTTCATCAATGCTGCTCGGGCTGCCAGTGTGCCAGTATGAAACCAAACTGTTTTGGCTGCACAAAAGAGCAGATGAATAGCCTTTCTCTTGCTTGTGAAGAGTCTGGGGCGTGATTGAGCTTATCTTGTAGAAGATACCTTAAAATACTATCTTTTAGCTCAGCTTCTCTCTGGTTTTCACTTTGTCTGCCCCCTCTCTCTCTCCCTCTCTCTCTCCCTCCCCTTTTCTCTCGACATTACTGGGCATCCAGGATGAGTTATCATACCTGCCCACACAGTCACAATGACTGCTCTCACAGTTATATACACCACGCAACGGGACATTTACCGCAGCACATCGATATGGTACCTGCCTGCTGGAAATGCACAGCTGGCAAAGAGGCGATTTCCTCCCTCGTGGGAAAACTGCAAGTCCAGCACTTTCTTAAGTATATTTGACAAAAGGGAATCAGCAGCAGTAAAGGTATTGCCGCATAACTTAAAATTTGATAAAGCCCTTTTATGGGTCTTGGCTGACCCCTAACCAAAATGCTCATAGCTGCAAAACGGTGCGTTAGTGCAGGTTGTTTGACAAAGACGAAAACATGAGCGGGGCAGGGTTGTGTCCGCCAGGCTATTGGACCGTGCTGTAGTAGGGCGGGAAGTTGCGTCCATCAGAGCGGATTCTTGGCCGATGATGCTTGAGGCTGGAAGTGTCCTGGCAGCAGCCCAGCCTTTACATCCAGAGTGCTGCTGAGTGGACACTTTAGCAGCACGGTGAGCCCCCCAACCATTAGATGATTGCCTCTGAGGTTCTGTGAAGAGAGGGAGACTTGTTATGTTCAATGTTTTCCCTGCAGGATCATGATGATGAGGTCTTTGATCCACCACAGCATCCTTGGAACTTCATAAAAGGGTCCTGTGCATGTTTTCTCACAAACGCGGAAGAAATACCAATAGATATTACGCTGTGGTCTCAGATGAGAGAAGCCTGAAGGTGATCGTTTGCTTTATGGCATGTAAATGAAATTGCAACATTATTAACCTATAAAATCAGAGGAAAGAGTCTGCAGCCTTAAAACGCGCCATTTCACCTCCAATGACGTTATGATTGGCTCTATCAAATAGCATGTTAGCAACAACCTCAGGCTCTCCATCTGAAAAATGGATGTCTTAGTAATTTTGCTCCACAGACGAGCCTCTGAGCTGCACATCGTAATTTCATTTATAATACTAGCAATCTATTTCAATGCCATCTTATTCCACCTGGAAGTAACTAGCAATTTGTGCTTGGGGAAATGTTTTTTCCATATTCAAAGAAGTATGTGTTCCTCCTTGTGTCTTTATAACTCAAGCTTGATTGTCACTTTGGCACAGGTTGTGATTTGTGATTTGTGTGTGTGTGTTGCACTTTTTGTCAGAGGTACTTGGCGAAACAAATGGAGCTGACAAACTAATCTCAACTTGACAATAAGAACAAATCAGATAAATTATAGCGTTCTGGCTTTCTTTGTTCATCTTTCTTTGGCACCAAACCTTGAGCGGATTCAATTGAAATCAAAGTTACGACAATCGCAAATTAGCTCTTCACTGTGACTAACGATTACATTCAGCCTGCGTCTCAGCCCATCAAGGAAATTAAAAGGGAAAAAATGGGGGCTGTGGACCTTTTGTGAATCGATGGGTGAATGACAAACACATCTCTGTATGTTAATCAGTGTTGTGGCACAAACTAAATTTAAACTTGGCGCTGGGCCTTCGGAGTTAAATGAATTGATGTCAGTAAAAGCCACTCAAATTATGCACTAACAGTATATCAAGAACATTTTTTAATGTTGTCGTGCTTGTCTTGTTAAGACAAATTAGCATTAAAAGACTTGAGGTTGAGGAGGGAAGAGAAACACAAAGAGAAAGTAACACATTCCTGGTGAGTTATACACATTTTGCATAAGGCACATTATGGATTACTCATCATGATTTTTAGCCACGCTGGTGACGTGGCTGTGGGGACGGCAATGTCAGTCGGTCGGTTTGTTTTCCCACCATAGACTGAAATGTTGGCATGCTAACATGCTAAGTAAGGGATAATGTACAGCGAGCCGGTCATTGTTGAGAAAATAAAGAAATAACAGACCGTAGAACGCCGTGATTAACCAATCAGAATCGAGTATTTAATAACACCCTGTAATAAACTAAGATAAGATAATGAACCTGCTGACGTTAAAGGGGAACTACGCCCATTTTCAAAATTCATACATGTTATTCCTATGGTCTAAGACAGTCCAACAAATATTAGTAAACATGAACAACTCTCTCCCAAATCCAAAAACTAGAGTGCTAAAACTGAAACTTGTGATGTCATAGGGTATAAAGTGTGGAGCTGCTCCATAGACTGAAACTGAATTGAATTTCTATCTTTTGTTGCTTATTGCTAAATCTCTGAAAAGTAGTGTTTTTTTTTTTATTTTATTTTTCTTTATTGACCTCTGGACTCTTCCTTTCCGGTGAATGTTATTGGGACTTGCATTTGATTATCTTACACCTAACTCCCCAGATCCACTTTGTTTGCACCAATCCAACAGCATTCAATAAAGTTTCAGGAGAAAACCATGAAGAACTAACGTAATGTTACTGAGCGCATATGGCTTGTTTAGGACTCGAGACCTGAGACTTGAGTCACAGACTTGAGACTTACTCGTGACTTGCAAAACAATGACTTGGTCCCACCTCTGGTAGCCTGTACCCAGTGAAATGTTACCATGTCAGTAATTTAAACTACTGCTTGCAATCTGAGGATATATATATATATATATATATAGACACATTTCATGGGATTTATTGTTTTTCATGACCGTGGTGATGAATTTGGTATTGAGAATTGTGGAAATTCACTGGTATTGGTATCGACTACTAGATTTCTGGTATCATGACATCCCTATAATAGAATAAAGCTCATTGGGTATAAAAAAGAAAACATTCTGTGGGTCTCCCATTCATTGTCTATGGAGCAGCTCCAGACTTTAAACCCTATGACATCACCAGTTTGAGACTTACTTCCCTGGTTTCTGTCTTTCAGAAACCAGGGAGTGTAGCTCATCTTCACAAATATTGATTGAACTTTCCTCGGCCATGGAAATAACATTTGTATTGTTAATTTAGGTGGTGTTCCCCTAAGTTCAGCCTCATCCTTAGTCCTAGTTATATTCACAATGTTTTATAATAAATGAATCCTTAGTATTTAAAATAGTGGGTTCATATAACTGCATTGATAAAACAAATGGCTTATGAATAAATATCAGGATTGCAGTTTGCCTGTAGGTTTTCATCTCACTTTCTGTTTTCGGGGCGACTGTTGCAGGATATTTGTTAGGGTTTGGCATGTGCTCGAAGTACTTTTGGCTGCAGATGGCCAACATCTTTAGAGTAATCCGCCTGTGTGCCATAAATCTTTGAAGGATTTGGCCGACTTTGTTGGATTTGGTGGCAATTTTGCAACGGTCCGCTGTTATACTTTCCAATATATTTCATTTCTTATCTGTTATACTGTTTGAAATGGCTGACAATGAATGGTGACGGGCTTTCTTGCAAAAAAAGTGGAATTATAAGCAAGAACAGAGCGGAAACTTTGGAAATAATTTGCAAATTGTACTTCCTTCATCATTTGTTTTAACCAGTAGGAGTGACACAGGTTTCTCCTAAATCTTTCCAGAAAGGTTTGTCCTTTTCAATGTCTTTTTTGCACACACAAAAGTGAGATTCCTTAATTGTCAGTATAGACGATCTGTACACAACGCATCAGTTGCTGTGAAGAATTGCTTGTTTAGCAAAGTAAAGTGAGCAGACCAATTTCTGGTCATCGATCCAAAAGAAAACCGAGCCAAGATAGGTCACATGACCTCAGCTCTGAAGCCTTGATGAAACCCTATTGAGTTTGGGTGAAGTGATGGTGAGTCAGCCTGCGTCAATGGCTCTCAGTTTCTGAGAACATCCTGCAGAAACTAGTAAATGCATCCCTGGGCTTGGGGTGCTTTATGAAGCTTAACAAACAAGTGCTCCTCCGGAAGCAGACGGAGAGGTTAAGCCAGATGAGCAATGACCCGTTGAAGATGTCTATTCAAATCGATTTCCTTCACTGAACAGAAGGAACATGCTGTCCTCCTTCGGTTCCAGGTGCACTGTGTTCATCCTACACTCATTTTTCTTTTCTCAGGAGACTCGGTTCATTTTGAGCTGCTAAAACCCATCAAAGGCTTCCTGGTCTTTGAAAAATGTCTTATATATATATATATTTAAAAGGAATGTACACATTATAATTAAAAGCAAAAACAAGACGTCTAAAATCTACAGGAGGCCTTTCCTGTAAAGAAAAAACATTTACAGAAAATAATGGGACATTTTCTATGGGAATAGTTTCAATTTCTCATAGTATGGTCTTGTTTGGTTAGCCTGGACATCTGACATCGAAAGGGGTCTTTTTTTAAAGCAGCAAGAGGTTTCTGATGATATGACCACGGTCACACCAGGCCCCCCGTATAGAAAGACAAGCTGCCACTATATACAACTTGCTTTTCTTCATCAAACATGATTCTCTTCGAAGCCCCTGCTGCCCTTCATTTTATTTAAAAAATATCTACAACACAGCTGTGGTCCAGCTTGAGTTCAAGGTCGCTGCCCCCTGCTGTTGTTTTCCATCACATCCCAAGAAGCATGAATATGCTGTATGACTTCAATCTTAACAGCATAGTGTTGAGGATAAAATCATGCTTTCTATAAAGGAAAACTCTGGTATGTTTTGTTGCCATAAGCCCCTCTGGACACTTTTGTAATGTCTCTTCACCTGACGAAGTAGAATCATGCTACATACAGTAGGGCTGTCCTGAATACCATATTTTGGGCTTCGAAGGTTCGGTGAGAAATATTTGAAGCTATTGGAAGCTTCGCGGTGCAGCAGCCCGACATGCGTTTCTGTCCGTCTCCATCTCCCCCGTTTCAGTGCCCGGGACAGTGTCGCTGCCGCGCTACTGTACACACACGCACCTCTAAACACAACAAACGGCGATATCCGTCTGAGAATAACTAATAATGATTAATGTTAAATATGAATAATGTTTTGTAATAATAATGTTTTTATTATTACGTAATCATGGACTATTTGGGGATTTATATATTATTTTTATATATATATATTTTGGAGGTTGAATAACATGGCAACGGTTGAAGCTTCGACATACAGTATAGTATATATGAAACAATAAGTAATAGATTTTAACTACTGCAGATGAATAGCTAGTGTGGTTGCACCCTGCAAGTAGATCCTCATGCAGCTAGCAAAAATAATCTGTTTACTATGGTTTGAAAAGCGTTTTGAACACTCAATTGTAAAAGAGGTTTTTAATCTCAATGTGACTTAGTTAAATAAGTAGCTATGTATTAGTTATATAAGCAACATGAGTATTAATTTGGAGTCATATTTCTGTCCATCTGATGAATTTAAGCCCATATTCACTTAACTTTTTTTTGGTCTCCATCAGCTCCTGAGGGAAATATCTGACTCTTAAGGCCGTTACGCACTGGCAGCGTTTTTTCTCAGGAGATTTATTCGCATGTCAGTATATTTATTTTCTAACTGTTGTTTTTGTCTTGAATTACTTTAACACAGAACGCAAATATTATGCGGCAAAAAACTATGTCTTTTTTTTCCGGAACAAGGCCGATTTTTCGGGCTTTTGCAACAGGGGAAGTACAAGGCATCAACCAAGTCACGTTGTGGTGAAACACGAGAAGTTGCGGACTATATTACGGACAACACAGAGGGCTCCGTAGTCCGAGCCAAGAGACTTTATTACTCCTTTCAACCTTGGACAAAGGCAAGCACAGACCAGGATTCACTCCTCTGCCTCTTGACCTTTCACAATAAAGCCCCTAACATAGTTTATATTTGCAGGCCAGTATTTCACATGGTTTTAGCAATGTTTCTGTTAAAAGCTCCACTATGTTGACCAGCTAGTTTCTAAATTTGTCTGTCTGCTGTTTGGTGCTGGGCAGGGAGGTGACAATGAGTTTTTAGAGCTTTTTGTGCTCCAGCTGTGGCTGGAAACAACGCTGTGGAGAGTAAACCAAGACAACGGTCTCAAAGAGCTGTAGAGCTGAGAAGAAATCGAGTCAGGCCAGGGGATTTCTCGTTTCTGAGAAATCACGTTTGGACTATCTATTTGGCATGTTTCATGCTGTATCCAATCCGTAGAGGCTCCAATTGTTATATTGATTATATCCGCTTTAATCAGTTGGGAAGCCTTAAGATGCTGGAACTGATTGATCTAAATATGCATTTTGTGCTGGAGTCGATTATTGCTGCGGCCCACAATTATGAAAACAACGACCAGAATTTTTCCTTTTTTATCATTTATCTGCTTTGTAAAGTGTGATTGGATGTTGAGTAAATAACCCTCAGGCAATATGTATCTTTCAAAATGTTCCGTCTGTCAGATGCTTTAATATTACTGAGTTATGAGTTAATATTGAGCTACTGGACACCTGAATTTCCCCAAGGGGATGAATAAAATCTCCCATCTATCTATCTTATATCAGACAAGGTCACCATCGGTTCACCTTTTGGAAGCGTTATCTGTGGCTGGGATAGTAGGAAAGAGGCTGTGTTGTGATGTTCCCTAACCGCCAGCTGGAAGTCCTCATCAGATCAAGTCTGAGAAGAGAGATGCTTTCCTCGCTGGAAAGAGTTATCATTCCCAAAGGTAGATGGTATATTTATAGGGGCCGTATGTTTTTGCTGCTACTATAAATCTCAGCTCCCCAGGATGAAGTGCATCCTCACAGTGCGAGTCGATAACTGGCAATAGATTACATGGATTTGCTGCTGTGAGTAATCATGAGCAAGATGATGATGATGATGTGAGTGATTTGTAGCCGTTCCAACAACTGTGGAAAATATCATTCCTGTGTTGCCATTTAAAGTTGACATAATATGCAAAGAAACATTGTGAACACGCAACATGAGCAGCATACACGTTTGTGTGAGGCATTGTGATAATCTCATCTTTTCGGAGGACTTGCCAAAAGGGAAAAAGGTACATGAGTCAAAATAAACTGTTCATGGAAGTTTGTAAATAAGCCCCCAAAATAATGCCCAACAGATAGCTCTCTTGACATTGACCATGGCCAAACCCTCCGTAAGGAGGGGGATATTTTCATCCTGAGAAATTGTTGTGGACCATGAGATCCTCGGGCAGCGAGGAGAACCAGGACTTGGAGTATTTCTGTTGATGATCGAAAAATAGGTCCATTCAAAGCCACTGAGAGCCACTGAGAGATGGATGACCGGCGGTGTGCTGAAGTCCAAAATGTGAGACATGCAGCAAAGTCTCTAAACTCAGTTCCCACTGGAAACTCATTTCAGGTGCTTTTCCTTGCCAGTGATCAAACATCGATCTCTAAACCACTTCTGGTCTAGTGTCATTCATCACTTTGGTGATTTATGCCTCATCCCAGGAGTGAGGGGTGAGGAAGAGTCTTCGGCTCATGATCAAGTTATTCTTTATCTCCAATTCAGGAGTAGCTCAGGCATAAATATTAGGGCTGTCAATCGATTAAAGTATTGAATCACGATTAATTGCAAATTTTTTCATCTGTTCAAAATTAACCTTAAAGGGAGATTGTCAAGTATTTAATATTCAATTTATCCTGCCGATTGAACCGGCGACCTTCCGGTCCCCGAGCTCGCACTTCTCTAACCTTTAGGCCACAACTGCCACAAGGGACCACTTTGAAAATGGCCATGACAGTTTTTCTTCGCTAAAATTTAGCATAAGTTTGGAGTGTTTTAACTTCCTTTGCGACAAGCTAATATTATGGTTTGGGAGTCAAGTCAATTTTATTGTATAGCCTAAAATCAAAATCTCAAATTTGCCTCGGGGGGCTTTACCAATGGATTCTTTGGTTTTCTAGTTTCATATGATACCAGTACCTTCACTCTAGCTTTAAAAACTGATCCCGCTACACCTGAAAATCCCAAGTTGCGTAAATGCATTAAAGAAATTAATTGTGTTCAAATTAATTTACTTTAACGCTTTATTATCACATTTGAGTTGCTGGTAGGTGGTTTTTGTTAGGTTTGGATAGAGCCAGCTAGCTGTTTCGCCTCTGTCTCCAGTCTTTGTGCTAAGCTAACTGGCTGCTGGATATGAGAGTGGTATTGTCATTTAACTCTGGGCATGTGAACAAGTGTATTTTATATGATAAATGAATAGTAAAGCAGTTTGTTATGCCTTCCAGCATCTACTTCAGTTAACTCTCTTCTGTGTGTTCTGCAGTTTTGATTTTAGGATAAAAATGTTATATGACAATTCCTAACCAATCGTACCTTTTCACCAGATTCAATGTCATTTTCAAAAGACTGATGTTCTTGGAGAGCTCTGTGTTCAGTCCTTACAAGCCTCTTGTATGGGAAACACTGATTGACAGCATGTCTTTTATACCTTTTAAATGTCCCTTTGGGCTATTGATGCAGAAAAAACTATTAACGTCATTTGCTTGACCGGCGCCTAATGAGGAGTCTCGCGTAGCTTTCAGACATTTTTCATTTCTATTCCTCCCTCTTTGTCGAGCTGTTCCCTCTCTGAAAGTTGAACACCACATTCTTCTTTTTTCTATACTTTGTTTCCGCCATTTGGCAGATGTGTGCTTATGAAGCTATTTTCTTAATAAGGTGCCGTTCAATTTGAGCTCAGGTAATGGATCAATGCCCTGGATGATGGCAATGAGAGACAGCTAATTTCAAGGAACATTGGTTTTTGGAGAGCCGACAACGTGAGCTTGAATAACTGGAAATTCATTTTCATTAACAGCGTGTTAGTGATGATTTTTTGAGCGAAAAAGGATTTATCACATATTGTTTCCTTCAAACTCTGTGGAAAAATCTTGAAGTATTGAAATTATGTCCATTGATTAATAGCACAGGAAATCAAATTGGCGCCGTCTCAATTCGACCCACCAGACAGAGAAAGCTGACTACTGCTATTATATGTTGTTTGAGACCATAAATAACTTCCAAATGCAGACAAATTAACACCTTAAAAAATAAGGACAGAATGAGGGCGGAGGCCTCCATACAAGACAGAAGGGGTCAATGAATGGTTTGAAATGATGTAAATCATATGCTATATTCTTAACACCAGTTCTCAACCTTCACTTATGTGAGTTTTGTTGTTTAACAGCAGCGCTCTCCCAACACCTTCATCAAAAACCAAATAAGAGAATATCTTTGCGGGAAGAATGGTGTCATCCTCAGTAGCGTTTA
>CM025832.1:36430954-36456405 GCA_014673565.1 Sebastes schlegelii
TTGGTGTTGTTATCCCCGCCCCCTACACATTAGTCACGCCCCCCCCTTCATAACTCGTGAAACGCTTGTCGTAGAGCCTTGCGGCAGGCGTCATGGCGCTCGTCAGAGTTTCGGTTTCATGGTACCCGGTCGGTTGGCATCCCGCCAGCAACCCCGACCCGCGAGGAGGGGCGAAGGCCCGTTCATCGCTGTTCGCAGCTTTAATTCTTCTTTTTTTCTTTCTTCTCCCAAATGAATCGCCTTTTTGACGACCTTAGCATGCTCAAAAAGTTGTTAGGGTTGGCAGGCTTATCAGACGTGGTGAAAAATTTGATATTTTAAGGGTCTCGAGCTTCACTGTTGCAAAGCAAGTTTAGTGATGGAAAAAAGAGTTTTGCATAGAATAGATCTCAGAATGAAGATTTGATACTTGGAAGCGAATTCCAATGTGAAATTTGAGAAAATAGTGTTCCTTGTTTTGTATGTTTCCAGTATAAAAAAAAATTTCTGTGAAGAAATCAAATCTTTTTCATATTATTCCACTTTTCAGTGTTTCTTGAGGAGAAATGCGTTTCTGAGTGGTTTTTGAGAAATACAGCTAAAGCAAGTTTAGTGTATGTTTCCAGTATAAGAAATGTGTTTCTGTGAAGAAATTACATCTTTTTCATATTGATGCATTTTCAATGTTTCTGAGGAGAAATGCGTTTCTGAGTAGTTTTGGATGAGAAATACAGCTAAAGCAAGTTTAGTGTATGTTTCCAGTATAAGAAATGTGTTTCTGTGAAGAAATTACACTTTTTCATATTGATGCATTTTTCAATGTTTCTGGAGGAGAAATGCGTTTCTGAGTGGTTTTGGATGAGAAATACAGCTAAAGCAAGTTTAGTGTATGTTTCCAGTATAAGAAATGTGTTTCTGTGAAGAAATCACATCTTTTTCATATTATTCCACTTTTCAGTGTTTCTGAGGAGAAATGCGTTTCTGAGTGGTTTTGGATGAGAAATACAGCTAAAGCAAGTTTAGTGTATGTTTCCAGTATAAGAAATGTGTTTCTGTGAAGAAATTACATCTTTTTCATATTGATGCATTTTTCAATGTTTCTGGAGGAGAAATGCATTTCTAGTAGTTTTGGATGAGAAAGACATATAAACGAGTTTAGTGATAAAAACTGGTGTTTTAAAGTGAATAAGCTCAGACTGAAGTTTTGATGCTTGGAGGCGAATTGTAATGTGAAATTTGAGAAAACAGTGTTCCTTTTCATATTTTTCACGTTTTGCATTTTTCCAGTATATAAAATGTGTTTCTGTGGAGAAATCACATCTTTTTCATATAAATGCACTTTTCAGTGTTTCTTGAGGAGAAATGCGTTTCTGAGTTGTTTTGGATGAGAAATACAGTTAAAGCAAGTTTAGTGACGGAAACAAGAGTTTTGCATAGAATAGATCTCAGAATGAAGATTTGATACTTGGAAGCGAATTCCAATGTGAAATTTGAGAAAATAGTGTTCCTTTTCATATTTTTTATGTTTTGCATGTTTCCAGTGTATAAAATGTGTTTCTGTGAAGAAATCACATCTTTTTCATATTATTCCACTTTTCAGTGTTTCTTGAGGAGAAATGCGTTTCTGATGGTTTGGATGAGAAATACAGCTAAAGCAAGTTTAGTGTATGTTTCCAGTATAAGAAATGTGTTCTGTGAAGAAATCACATCTTTTTCATATTATTCCACTTTTCATGTTTCTTGAGGAGAAATGCGTTTCTGAGTGTTTTGGATGAGAAATACAGCTAAAGCAAGTTTAGTGTATGTTTCCAGTATAAGAAATGTGTTTCTGTGAAGAAATCACATCTTTTTCATATTGATGCATTTTTCAATGTTTCTGGAGGAGAAATGCATTTCTGAGTAGTTTTGGATGAGAAAGACATATTAAACGAGTTTAGTGATAAAAACTGGTGTTTTAAAGTGAATTAAGCTCAGCCTGAAGTTTTGATACTTGGAAGCGAATTCTATTGTGAAATTTGAGAAAATAGTATTCCTTTTCATATTTTTTATGTTTTGCATGTTTCCAGTATAAAAAATGTGTTTCTGTGAAGAAATTGCATCTTTTTCACAGAAACACATTTTTCAGTGTTTCTTGAGGAGAAATGCGTTTCTGAGTGGTTTAGGATGAGAAAGACATACTAGAAAATACTACATACTAGTGTGCCTGGTGCTGGGGGGATGGGTGGGGGCTAGGGGTGTGTTTGTGGAGGGGTGCAGATTCAGACTGTCTGAGGTCCATAGTGAGGTCATCACTGTAGGCTTATTCGCTGATATCTAATGTTTCCATAGGCTAATGTGAATTTCGCTCCTGTTATTACTGTATACGCTGACACATAATGTTTTGTTTTTTTTTCTCCTCATTTCTGTATTTGACACACACTGCTGGTTGCCATGGTGATTGGGGGGGTTTAGTTTCCTGTTAACATAGAGTAAGAGTTGAGGACTTTTATTTTGAAAACTAGGTGAATACCTAGTTGCCTGTTATCATACGAGAGTTGGGGGCTTTTCATAAAGTTCAACCTTAACATGCTAATCGGCTGAATTGTACCTCTAGCTAGCTAGCTAAATAAACAGTTAACGTGAGACCAAAGAAATCGTGCTTTCGGCTGATTTTTTCGGAGACCGCTGCGCGAATCTCTTAGACCGGTCATGGCACACCATTCCTGATCATTACGGACGTTGTGATGTACTTTTTTTACAGGTGTTGGCAACGCTGCGGAGAAGTAGCGCGGCAAAAAATGTAAGAAGAGGAATAGTAAGACTTCACATGTAGAAAAAACGAGTTATGAAAGGGGGCGTGGCTTATGTGTAGGGGCGGGGATAACAATACCAACTTAGCAGGCACTCTCTGCTGAGTGATATGACACCTCCCACAAGACTCTACGACAAACGGTTCATGAGTTATGAAAGGGGGCGTGGATAACGTGTAGGGGGCGGGGCTAACCTCAACCAATAAAACAGGAACTCTCTGCTGAGTGATATGACACCTCCGGTAAGCCTGTACGACAAACGGTTTATGAGTTATGAAAGGGGGCGTGGCTAACGCCTTGGGGCGGGGGGTATGAGTATATTTTTTCATGTACATGTTCTCATGGCTGAACCCTTATCATACCTGAGAAATTTGGGGCAGAACGGACTATGTACAGTTGAGTTACAGCAACTTCCTGTTTCGTGGCGAATGGCTCAAAATGGCCGCCACGCCACGGTTAGGTCGTTGAGTGAAAACTCACCATTTTGATAACTTTTCATTCCAAAGGTCTTAAGATGGTCCTGACCAAATTTCAAGTCGATCTGATTAAATCTGTAGGAGGAGTTCGTTAAAGTACGCGGCCTATAAAACCCCAAAAATGGGCGAAAAATGGGCAAAATCGCACATAAAATTGTGTGTCTCCACATGTTACATCTGTCTGCCAAATTTCATACTTGTAGGTGAAACCGGACCGCGGATATACATTTTTCCATTTTTCTAGGGGGCGCTAGCAACAGTGAAGCTCGAGACCCTTAAAATATCAAATATTTCACCACGTCTGATAAGCCTGCCAACCCTAACAACTTTTGGGGCATGCTAAGGTCGTCAAAAAGGCGATTCATTTGGGAGAAGAAAAAGAAAAAGAAGAATTAAAGCTGCAAGCAGCGATGAACGGGCCCTCGCCCCTCCTCGCGGGTCGGGGATGCCGACCGACGCGGCCGGTACCGTGAAACCGAAACTCTGACGAGCGCCATGACGCTGCCGCAAGGCTCTACGACAAGCGTTTCACGAGTTATTAGGGGGGCGTAGGAGGAGTTTGTTAAAGTACGCGGCCTATAAAACGCTAAAATGACATGGAATCCAATATGGCCGACTTCTGGGTGGGCGGAGCTAATGAAACCCAATGAGGAATATGTTTCAAATGATGAGTGGGATATGCATACGAAATTTCAAGAATATCGGATCAACTTTGACAAAGTTCAAATTTCAACGCGTTAGGGGGCGCAATAGAGCCGGCTAAACACACTGAGCCTAATGGCTATACATTTACATAGAGTTCACAGGTGTCCATCATTTTGCCAAATTTCATGAGTTTTCCAGTACCTAAAGGTATGTTCAAAATCTAAAAGACATAAGGGGGCGCTAGAGAGCCACATGCCACGCCCAAGCAAAATTTCACCACTAAAATAAAGTAATTACGAGTTTGGATGTGCGTGTAAAGTTTCATACATTTTTGTGCATCCTAAAGTCTTCAAATATGCGTTCGTAAATTTTAAAATCACGCAGGAAGTCCAACATGGCTGACTTCCTGTTGGCACACACCGTTGGGGTCCTGGCACTTTCGTGCTCGGGCCCTAATTAAAGCTGCAAGCAGCGATGAACGGGCCCTCGCCCCCGCGGGCACGTCTGGGGAACGCGCACGTCGGAGAACCCGCTGTCGTGCATTCCCGTGAAACTCGGAAACTGCACGCAACAGTTAGAGTGAATTTTCTGCTTGGGCGTGTGGCGCTGGAAATGACCTGTTGAGAACATGTGGGGCATCCTTTAAAGCACTTCTATGAGGATGGCTGGCAGTATACAACCATTTCCTGTTGCCAGTAGGTGGCGCTACGACTATCACTCATAATGGCACGTATATGTCTTCAAGCCCGCACTCTTATAAAACAAATTTGGGGAAGATTGGACAATGTATCGTCAATTTACAACTTCCTGTTTCCTGTAGGGGGCGCTATGACTATCACGCATAATACCACGTATATGTCTTCAGTGTTTCTTGAGGAGAAATGCGTTTCTGAGTGGTTTTGGATGAGAAATACAGTTAAAGCAAGTTTAGTGATGGAAACAAGAGTTTTGCATAGAATAGATCTCAGAATGAAGATTTGATACTTGGAAGCGAATTCCAATGTGAAATTTGAGAAAATAGTGTTCCTTTTCATGCTCTGTCATGTTTTGTATGTTTCAGTATAAAAAAAATGTGTTTCTGTGAAGAAATTACATCTTTTTCATATAAATGCACTTTCAGTATTTCTTGAGGAGAAATGCGTTTCTGAGTGGTTTAGGATGAGAAAGACATACTAGAAAATATTGCAAAAAATGTTGACCAGTGTGCTGGGGGGATGGGTGGGGGCTAGGGGTGGTGTTTGTGGAGCGGGGGCTTATTCAGACTGTCTGAGGTCCATAGTGAGGTCATCACTGTAGGCTTATTCGCTGATATCTAATGTTTCCATAGGCTAATGTGAATTTCGCTCCTGTATATGTATTTCTCCTCAAAACTGAAAAGTGCATTTATATGAAAAAGATGTAATTTCTTCACAGAAACACATTTTTTATACTGGAAACATACACTAAACTTGCTTTAACTGTATTTCTCATCCAAACCACTCAGAAACGCTGAAAAGTATATGAAAAGATGTGATTTCTTCACAGAAACACATTTTTTATACTGGAAACATGCAAAACATGAAAAATTATGAAAAGGAACTGTTTTCTCAAATTTCAACGCGTTAGGGGGCGCAATAGAGCCGGCTAAACACACTGAGCCTAATGGCTATACATTTACATAGAGTTCACAGGTGTCCATCATTTTGCCAAATTTCATGAGTTTTCCAGTACCTAAAGGTATGTTCAAAATCTAAAAGACATAAGGGGGCGCTAGAGAGCCAACATGCCACGCCCAAGCAAAATTTCACCACTAAAATAAAGTATTACGAGTTTGGATGTGCGTGTAAAGTTTCATACATTTTTGTGTGCATCCTAAAGTCTTCAAATATGCGTTCGTAAATTTTAAAATCACGCAGGAAGTCCAACATGGCTGACTTCCTGTTGGCACACACCGTTGGGGTCCTGGCACTTTCGTGCTCGGGCCCTAATTAAAGCTGCAAGCAGCGATGAACGGGCCCTCGCCCCCGCGGGCACGTCTGGGGAACGCGCACGTCGGAGACCCGCTGTCGTGCATTCCCGTGAAACTCGGAAACTGCACGCAACAGTTAGAGTGAATTTTCTGCTTGGAGCGTGTGGCGCTGGAAATGACCTGTTGAGAACATGTGGGGCATCCTTTAAAGCACTTCTATGAGGATGGCTGGCAGTATACAACCATTTCCTGTTGCCAGTAGGTGGCGCTACGACTATCACTCATAATGGCACGTATATGTTTCAAGCCCGCACTCTTATAAAACAAATTTGGGGAAGATTGGACAATGTATCGTCAATTTACAACTTCCTGTTTCCTGTAGGGGGCGCTATGACTATCACGCATAATACCACATATATGTCTTCAGTGTTTCTTGAGGAGAAATGCGTTTCTGAGTGGTTTTGGATGAGAAATACAGTTAAAGCAAGTTTAGTGATGGAAACAAGAGTTTTGCATAGAATAGATCTCAGAATGAAGATTTGATACTTGGAAGCGAATTCCAATGTGAAATTTGAGAAAATAGTGTTCCTTTTCATACTCTGTCATGTTTTGTATGTTTTCAGTATAAAAAAAATGTGTTTCTGTGAAGAAATTACATCTTTTTCATATAAATGCACTTTCAGTGTTTCTTGAGGAGAAATGCGTTTCTGAGTGGTTTAGGATGAGAAAGACATACTAGAAAATATTGCAAAAAATGTTGACCATGTGCTGGGGGGATGGGTGGGGGCTAGGGGTGGTGTTTGTGGAGCGGGGGCTTATTCAGACTGTCTGAGGTCCATAGTGAGGTCATCACTGTAGGCTTATTCGCTGATATCTAATGTTTCCATAGGCTAATGTGAATTTCGCTCCTGTATATGTATTTCTCCTCAAAACTGAAAAGTGCATTTATATGAAAAAGATGTAATTTCTTCACAGAAACACATTTTTTATACTGGAAACATACACTAAACTTGCTTTAACTGTATTTCTCATCCAAAACCACTCAGAAACGCTGAAAAGTATATGAAAAAGATGTGATTTCTTCACAGAAACACATTTTTTATACTGGAAACATGCAAAACATGAAAAAATATGAAAAGGAACACTGTTTTCTCAAATTTCACATTACAATTCGCCACCAAGCATCAAAACTTCAGTCTGAGCTTAATTCAAGTTAAAACGCCAGTTTTCATCACTAACCTCGTTTAATATGTCTTTCTCAAATAAACAAATTTCTTTGGATAACTTTTCATCACAAAGGACTTAAGATACTACTGACATAGCGCCTACAGGAAACAGGAAGTTGTTGTAAATTCACTGTACATTGTCAAATCTTCCCCAAATTTGACATATTTTATAAGAGTCCCGGCCTGAAGACATATACGTGGTATTATGATGGATAGTCATAGCGCCACCTACTGGCAACAGGAAATGGTTGTATACTGCCAGCCATCCTCATTTAAAGGATGCCCCACATGTTCTCAACAGGTCATTTCCAGCGCCACACGCTCCAAGCAGAAAATTCACTCTAACTGTTGCGTGCAGTTTCCGAGTTTCACGGGAATGCACGACAGCGGGTTCTCCGACGTGCGCGTTCCCCAGACGTGCCTGCGGGGGCGAGGGCCCGTTCATCGCTGCTTGCAGCTTTAATTAGGGCCCGAGCACGAAAGTGCCAGGAAACCTATTGTTTTTCTAAAGATTATTCTTTTTCTCTCCGGGAGATTGCCTTTTTAGGACCTTAGCCAAAAACTCACCAAAGTGGAATATGAGAAAGTTTTCTTCGATCTTCACGTAATTCAAGTATGTCATTGCTCACATCTTCATACCTGGATTAAATATTTTTGAGATTTTTTTGGCCAACAGGAAGTCAGCCACCTTGGACTTCCTGCCTTTTTTTTAAATTTACGAACACATGTTTGAGGACTTTAGGATGCACAAAAATTCATGAAACTTTACACGCACATCCAAACTCGTAATTTGCATTTATTACAAAATAATAAATGCCACGCCCACGCGTGGGCGTGGCATGTCGGCTCTCTAGCACCCCCTTATGTCTTTTAGACTTTGAACATGCCTTTGACGCCCTTGGTATACTCGAAAACTCATGAAACTTGGCAAAACGATGGACACCCGGAAACTTTACGTGAATGTACAGCGATTGGGCTTAGCGTGTTTAGCCGGCTCTATAGCGCCCCCTACCGCGTGGAAGCTGTGTGTGATTTCAATTTATCTCCGATATTCATGAAATTTGGTATGCATATCCAGCTCATTATTGCTAACATATGTCTCATTGGGTTTCATTAGCTCCGCCCACCCGGAGGTCGGCCATATTGAATTTTGTGTTTTTCATGTAATTTATGTATTTTATGCATACTTTTACGAACTCCTCCTAGAGATTTAACCCGATCAACTTCAAATTTGGTCAGTAGTATCTTAAGACCTTTGTGATGAAAAGTTACTCAAATCGTGAGTTTTCATGAAACGGTGTTGACGTGGCGTGGCGGAGAATTTCGCTGAGTCGCCGTGACACAGGAAGCTGTTGTAACTTGACTTTACATAGTCCAATCTGCTCCAAACTTCACAAGCTGGATAATAGTCCAGGCCTGAAGACATATATGTGGTATTATGCGTGATAGTCATAGCGCCCCCTACAGGAAACAGGAAGTTGTTGTAAATTGACTATACATTGTCCAATCTTCCCCAAATTTGACATGTTTTATAAGAGTCTTGGCCTGAAGACATATACGTGCCACGACAGCGTGTTCCCTGACGTGCGCATTCCCCAGACGTGCCCATAAGGGCGAGGGCCCGTTCATCGCTGCTTGCAGCTTTAATTAGGGCCCGAGCACCGACAAAGTCGGGGTCCGAGGACCTATTGTTCTTCAAATGATTCTTATTATTAGGGCCCGAGCACGAAAGTGCCAGGACCCCCACGGTGTCCTGGCAAGAAAGTGCAAGGAAACCTATTGTTTTTCTAAGGATATTATTGTTTTTCCGCTGGAATATCGCGTTTTTGAGGCCTTTCCCATCCCAAAAACTCACCAAAAAATGGAATAATGCATCAGAACTGGTGGGAAATTCAAAGTTCTGTTGTGACCCCGGCTCGGGGTGTCGCCAGCGGGCGAGATAGCGCCCTCTAACGTAAGCAGTTTTTCAGGGAAAGTTTCTTCGATCTTCATGAAATTCAAGTATGTCATTGCATACGTCTTGAAGTTCGTGTTAAATATTTTTGAGAATTTTTCGGCCAACAGCAAGTCAAGCGATCTTGGACTTCCTGCGTTTTTTTTTTAATTTACGAACACATGTTTGAAGACTTTAGGATGCACAAAAAATTATGAAACTTTACACGCACATCAAAACCTAGTAATTACTTTATTTAAGTGGTAAAATGTTGCATGGGCGTGGCACGTTGGCTCTCTAGCGCCCCCTTATGTCTTTTAGATTTTGAACATACCTTGAGGGTACTCGGAAATGGCATGAAACTTGGCAGTATGATGGACATCTGTGACCTTTATGTAAATGTACAGCCATTAGGTTCATTGTGTTTAGCCGGCTCTATAGCGCCCCCCTAAAGTGTGGGTTGCCGTATTTTGGTCAAAGTTGATCCGATATTCATGAAATTTGGCATGCATATCCCACTCATTATTTGAAACATATTCCTCATTGGGTTGCATTAGCTCCGCCACCTGGAAGTCGGCCATATTGAATTTTTGTTTTTTTCATGTCATTTATGTATTTTATGCATACTTTTACGAACTAGTCATAGAGATTTAACCCGATCAACTTCAAACTTGGTCAGTACAGTCTTGAGACCTTTGTGATGAAAAGTTATCCAAGATCAAAAGTTATCGCACCATGTTGCCGTGGAGTGGCAGGAAGTCAGCGATCTCGGACTTCCTGCGTTTTTTTAAAATTACGAACACGTTTGAGGACTTTAGGATGCACAAAAAATTATGAAACTTTACACACACATCCAAACTAGTAATTTACTTTATTTTAGTAGTGAAATTTTTGCTTGGGCGTGGCAAGTTGGCTCTCTAGCGCCCCCTTATGTCTTTATCCTTTGAACATGCCTTTGGCGTCCCTTGGGATACTCGAAAACTCATGAAAGTTGTCAAAAAGATGGACACCTGTGAACTTTATGTAAATGTATAGCCGTTAGGCTCAGTGTGTTTAGCCGGCTCTATAGCGCCCCATAACGCGTTGAAATCTTAACTTTGTCAAAGTTGATCCGATATTCATGAAATTTGGTATGCATATCCCACTCATCATTTGAAACATATTCCTCATTGGGTTTCATTAGCTCCGCCCACCCAGAAGTCGGCCATATTGGATTTCATGTCATTTTTAGCGTTTTATAGGCCGCGTACTTTAACAAACTCCTTCTACAGATTTAATAAGATCGATTTGAAATTTGGTCAGGACCATCTTAAGACCTTGAGGATGAAAGTTATGAAAATGGGTTTTCACTCAACGACCTAACCGTGGCGTGGCGGCCATTTTGAGCCATTCGCCATGAAACAGGCAGTTATTGTAACTCAACTGTACATAGTCCGATCTGCCCCAAATTTCTCAGGTATGATAAGGGTCCAGTCCTGATTATATGTAAATGCGAAAATATAGTCATAGCCACGCCCCCTATACATTAGCCCCGCCCCCTTTCATAACTTATGAACCGTTTGTCGTAGAGTCTTGTGGGAGGTGTCATATCACTCAGCGGAGAGTGCCTATTCGTTGGTGAAGGTTATGCCCGCCCCCTACTCATTAGCCCCTTTTCATAACTCATAACCCTTTATCGTAGAGTCTTGTGGGAGGTGTTATATCACTCAGCAGAGAGTGCCTGTTAAGTCGGTGTTGTTATCCCCGCCCCCTACACATTAGTCACGCCCCCCCCTTCATAACTCGTGAAACGCTTGTCGTAGAGCCTTGCGGCAGGCGTCATGGCGCTCGTCAGAGTTTCGGTTTCATGGTACCCCGGTCGGTTGGCATCCCGCCAGCAACCCCGACCCGCGAGGAGGGGCGAAGGCCCGTTCATCGCTGTTCGCAGCTTTAATTCTTCTTTTTCTTTTTCTTCTCCCAAATGAATCGCCTTTTTGACGACCTTAGCATGCTCAAAAAGTTGTAGGGTTGGCAGGCTTATCAGACGTGGTGAAAAATTTGATATTTTAAGGGGTCTCGAGCTTCACTGTTGCAAAGCAAGTTTAGTGATGGAAAAAAGAGTTTTGCATAGAATAGATCTCAGAATGAAGATTTGATACTTGGAAGCGAATTCCAATGTGAAATTTGAGAAAATAGTGTTCCTTGTTTTGTATGTTTCCAGTATAAAAAAAAAATTTCTGTGAAGAAATCAAATCTTTTTCATATTATTCCACTTTTCAGTGTTTCTTGAGGAGAAATGCGTTTCTGAGTGGTTTTGGATGAGAAATACAGCTAAAGCAAGTTTAGTGTATGTTTCCAGTATAAGAAATGTGTTTCTGTGAAGAAATTACATCTTTTTCATATTGATGCATTTTTCAATGTTTCTGGAGGAGAAATGCATTTCTGAGTAGTTTTGGATGAGAAATACAGCTAAAGCAATTTTAGTGTATGTTTCCAGTATAAGAAATGTGTTTCTGTGAAGAAATTACATCTTTTTCATATTGATGCATTTTTCAATGTTTCTGGAGGAGAATGCGTTTCTGAGTGGTTTTGGATGAGAAATACAGCTAAAGCAAGTTTAGTGTATGTTTCCAGTATAAGAAATGTGTTTCTGTGAAGAAATCACATCTTTTTTCATATTATTCCACTTTTCAGTGTTTCTGAGGAGAAATGCGTTTCTGAGTGGTTTTGGATGAGAAATACAGCTAAAGCAAGTTTAGTGTATGTTTCCAGTATAAGAAATGTGTTTCTGTGAAGAAATTACATCTTTTTCATATTGATGCATTTTTTCAATGTTTCTGGAGGAGAAAATGCATTTCTGAGTAGTTTTGGATGAGAAAGACATATACCGAGTTTAGTGATAAAAACTGGGGTTTTAAAGTGAACTAAGCTCAGACTGAAGTTTTGATGCTTGGAGGCGAATTGTAATGTGAAATTTGAGAAAACAGTGTTCCTTTTCATATTTTTTCACGTTTTGCATTTTTCCAGTATATAAAATGTGTTTCTGTGGAGAAATCACATCTTTTTCATATAAATGCACTTTTCAGTGTTTCTTGAGGAGAAATGCGTTTCTGAGTTGTTTTGGATGAGAAATACAGTTAAAGCAAGTTTAGTGACGGAAACAAGAGTTTTGCATAGAATAGATCTCAGAATGAAGATTTGATACTTGGAAGCGAATTCCAATGTGAAATTTGAGAAAATAGTGTTCCTTTTCATATTTTTATGTTTTGCATGTTTCCAGTGTATAAATGTGTTTCTGTGAGAAATCACATCTTTTTCATATTATTCCACTTTTCAGTGTTTCTTGAGGAGAAATGCGTTCTGATTGGGTTTGGATGAGAAATACAGCTAAAGCAAGTTTAGTGTATGTTTCCAGTATAAGAAATGTGTTTCTGTGAAGAAATCACATCTTTTTCATATTGATGCATTTTTCAATGTTTCTGGAGGAGAAATGCATTTCTGAGTAGTTTTGGATGAGAAAGACATATTAAACGAGTTTAGTGATAAAAACTGGTGTTTTAAAGTGAATTAAGCTCAGACTGAAGTTTTGATACTTGGAAGCGAATTCTATTGTGAAATTTGAGAAAATAGTATTCCTTTTCATATTTTTTATGTTTTGCATGTTTCCAGTATAAAAAATGTGTTTCTGTGAAGAAATTACATCTTTTTCACAGAAACACATTTTTCAGTGTTTCTTGAGGAGAAATGCGTTTCTGAGTGGTTTAGGATGAGAAAGACATACTAGAAAATACTACATACTAGTGTGCCTGGTGCTGGGGGGATGGGTGGGGTCTAGGGGTGGTGTTTGTGGAGGGGGGGCAGATTCAGACTGTCTGAGGTCCATAGTGAGGTCATCACTGTAGGCTTATTCGCTGATATCTAATGTTTCCATAGGCTAATGTGAATTTCGCTCCTGTTATTACTGTATACGCTGACACATAATGTTTTGTTTTTTTTCCTCCTCATTTCTGTATTTGACACACACTGCTGGTTGCCATGGTGATTGGGGGGGTTTAGTTTCCTGTTAACATAGAGTAAGAGTTGAGGACTTTTATTTTGAAAACTAGGTGAATACCTAGTTGCCTGTTATCATACAATGAGAGTTGGGGGCTTTTCACAAAGTTCAACCTTAACATGCTAATCGGCTGAATTGTACCTCTAGCTAGCTAGCTAAATAAACAGTTAACGTGAGACCAAAGAAATCGCGCTTTCGGCTGATTTTTTCGGAGACCGCTGCGCGAATCTCTTAGACCGGTCATGGCACACCATTCCTGATCATTACGCACGTTGTGATGTACTTTTTTTACAGGTGTTGGCAACGCTGCGGGAGAAGTAGCGCGGCAAAAAAATGTAAGAAGAGGAATAGTAAGACTTCACATGTAGAAAAAACGAGTTATGAAAGGGGGCGTGGCTTATGTGTAGGGGCGGGGATAACAATACCAACTTAGCAGGCACTCTCTGCTGAGTGATATGACACCTCCCACAAGACTCTACGACAAACGGTTCATGAGTTATGAAAGGGGGCGTGGATAACGTGTAGGGGGCGGGGCTAACCTCAACCAATAAAACAGGAACTCTCTGCTGAGTGATATGACACCTCCGGTAAGCCTGTACGACAAACGGTTTATGAGTTATGAAAGGGGGCGTGGCTAACGCCTTGGGGCGGGGGGTATGAGTATATTTTTTCATGTACATGTCCTCATGGCTGAACCCTTATCATACCTGAGAAATTTGGGGCAGAACGGACTATGTACAGTTGAGTTACAGCAACTTCCTGTTTCGTGGCGAATGGCTCAAAATGGCCGCCACGCCACGGTTAGGTCGTTGAGTGAAAACTCACCATTTTGATAACTTTTCATTCCAAAGGTCTTAAGATGGTCCTGACCAAATTTCAAGTCGATCTGATTAAATCTGTAGGAGGAGTTCGTTAAAGTACGCGGCCTATAAAACCCCAAAAATGGGCGAAAAATGGGCAAAATCGCACATAAAATTGTGTGTCTCCACATGTTACATCTGTCTGCCAAATTTCATACTTGTAGGTGAAACCGGACCGCGGATATACATTTTTCCATTTTTCTAGGGGGCGCTAGCAACAGTGAAGCTCGAGACCCTTAAAATATCAAATATTTCACCACGTCTGTTAAGCCTGCCAACCCTGCCAACCCTAACAACTTTTGGGGCATGCTAAGGTCGTCAAAAAGGCGATTCATTTGGGAGAAGAAAAAGAAAAAGAAGAATTAAAGCTGCAAGCAGCGATGAATGGGCCCTCGCCCCTCCTCGCGGGCCGGGGATGCCGACCGACGCGGCCGGGTACCGTGAAAACGAAACTCTGACGAGCGCCATAACGCCTGCCGCAAGGCTCTACGACAAGCGTTTCACGAGTTATGTAGGGGGGCGTAGGAGGAGTTTGTTAAAGTACGCGGCCTATAAAACGCTAAAAATGACATGGAATCCAATATGGCCGACTTCTGGGTGGGCGGAGCTAATGAAACCCAATGAGGAATATGTTTCAAATGATGAGTGGGATATGCATACGAAATTTCAAGAATATCGGATCAACTTTGACAAAGTTCAAATTTCAACGCGTTAGGGGGCGCAATAGAGCCGGCTAAACACACTGAGCCTAATGGCTATACATTTACATAGAGTTCACAGGTGTCCATCATTTTGCCAAATTTCATGAGTTTTCCAGTACCTAAAGGTATGTTCAAAATCTAAAAGACATAAGGGGGCGCTAGAGAGCCAACATGCCACGCCCAAGCAAAATTTCACCACTAAAATAAAGTAATTACGAGTTTGGATGTGCGTGTAAAGTTTCATACATTTTTGTGCATCCTAAAGTCTTCAAATATGCGTTCGTAAATTTTAAAATCACGCAGGAAGTCCAACATGGCTGACTTCCTGTTGGCACACACCGTTGGGGTCCTGGCACTTTCGTGCTCGGGCCCTAATTAAAGCTGCAAGCAGCGATGAACGGGCCCTCGCCCCCGCGGGCACGCCTGGGGAACGCGCACGTCGGAGAACCCGCTGTCGTGCATTCCCGTGAAACTCGGAAACTGCACGCAACAGTTAGAGTGAATTTTCTGCTTGGAGCGTGTGGCGCTGGAAATGACCTGTTGAGAACATGTGGGGCATCCTTTAAAGCACTTCTATGAGGATGGCTGGCAGTATACAACCATTTCCTGTTGCCAGTAGGTGGCGCTACGACTATCACTCATAATGGCACGTATATGTCTTCAAGCCCGCACTCTTATAAAACAAATTTGGGAAAGATTGGACAATGTATCGTCAATTTACAACTTCCTGTTTCCTGTAGGGGGCGCTATGACTATCACGCATAATGCCACGTATATGTCTTCAGTGTTTCTTGAGGAGAAATGCGTTTCTGAGTGGTTTTGGATGAGAAATACAGTTAAAGCAAGTTTAGTGATGGAAACAAGAGTTTTGCATAGAATAGATCTCAGAATGAAGATTTGATACTTGGAAGCGAATTCCAATGTGAAATTTGAGAAAATAGTGTTCCTTTTCATACTCTGTCATGTTTTGTATGTTTTCAGTATAAAAAAAAATGTGTTTCTGTGAAGAAATTACATCTTTTTCATATAAATGCACTTTCAGTGTTTCTTGAGGAGAAATGCGTTTCTGAGTGGTTTAGGATGAGAAAGACATACTAGAAAATATTGCAAAAAATGTTGACCAGTGTGCTGGGGGGGATGGGTGGGGGCTAGGGGTGGTGTTTGTGGAGCGGGGGCTTATTCAGACTGTCTGAGGTCCATAGTGAGGTCATCACTGTAGGCTTATTCGCTGATATCTAATGTTTCCATAGGCTAATGTGAATTTCGCTCCTGTATATGTATTTCTCCTCAAAACTGAAAAGTGCATTTATATGAAAAAGATGTAATTTCTTCACAGAAACACATTTTTTATACTGGAAACATACACTAAACTTGCTTTAACTGTATTTCTCATCCAAAACCACTCAGAAACGCTGAAAAGTATATGAAAAAGATGTGATTTCTTCACAGAAACACATTTTTTATACTGGAAACATGCAAAACATGAAAAAATATGAAAAGGAACACTGTTTTCTCAAATTTCACATTACAATTCGCCACCAAGCATCAAAATTTCAGTCTGAGCTTAATTCAAGTTAAAACGCCAGTTTTCATCACTAACCTCGTTTAATATGTCTTTCTCAAATAAACAAATTTCTTTGGATAACTTTTCATCACAAAGGACTTAAGATACTACTGACATAGCGCCTACAGGAAACAGGAAGTTGTTGTAAATTCACTGTACATTGTCAAATCTTCCCCAAATTTGACATATTTTATAAGAGTCCCGGCCTGAAGACATATACGTGGTATTATGATGGATAGTCATAGCGCCACCTACTGGCAACAGGAAATGGTTGTATACTGCCAGCCATCCTCATTTAAAGGATGCCCCACATGTTCTCAACAGGTCATTTCCAGCGCCACACGCTCCAAGCAGAAAATTCACTCTAACTGTTGCGTGCAGTTTCCGAGTTTCACGGGAATGCACGACAGCGGGTTCTCCGACGTGCGCGTTCCCCAGACGTGCCTGCGGGGGCGAGGGCCCGTTCATCGCTGCTTGCAGCTTTAATTAGGGCCCGAGCACGAAAGTGCCAGGAAACCTATTGTTTTTCTAAAGATTATTCTTTTTCTGCCGGGAGATTGCCTTTTTAGGACCTTAGCCAAAAACTCACCAAAAGTGGAATATGAGAAAGTTTCTTCGATCTTCACGTAATTCAAGTATGTCATTGCTCACATCTTCATACCTGGATTAAATATTTTTGAGATTTTTTTGGCCAACAGGAAGTCAGCCACCTTGGACTTCCTGCCTTTTTTTTTAAATTTACGAACACATGTTTGAGGACTTTAGGATGCACAAAAATTCATGAAACTTTACACGCACATCCAAACTCGTAATTTGCATTTATTACAAAATAATGCTAGAGAGCCGACATGCCACGCCCATGCGTGGGCGTGGCATGTCGGCTCTCTAGCACCCCCTTATGTCTTTTAGACTTTGAACATGCCTTTGACGCCCTTGGTATACTCGAAAACTCATGAAACTTGGCAAAACGATGGACACCCGGAAACTTTACGTGAATGTACAGCGATTGGGCTTAGCGTGTTTAGCCGGCTCTATAGCGCCCCCTACCGCGTGGAAGGCTGTGATTTGGACAAAATTTATCCGATATTCATGAAATTTGGTATGCATATCCAGCTCATTATTGCTAACATATGTCTCATTGGGTTTCATTAGCTCCGCCCACCCGGAGGTCGGCCATATTGAATTTTGTGTTTTTCATGTAATTTATGTATTTTATGCATACTTTTACGAACTCCTCCTAGAGATTTAACCCGATCAACTTCAAATTTGGTCAGTAGTATCTTAAGACCTTTGTGATGAAAAGTTACTCAAATCGTGAGTTTTCATGAAACGGTGTTGACGTGGCGTAGCGGAGAATTTCGCTGAGTCGCCGTGACACAGGAAACTGTTGTAACTTGACTTTACATAGTCCAATCTGCTCCAAACTTCACAAGCTGGATAATAGTCCAGGCCTGAAGACATATATGTGGTATTATGCGTGATAGTCATAGCGCCCCCTACAGGAAACAGGAAGTTGTTGTAAATTGACTATACATTGTCCAATCTTCCCCAAATTTGACATGTTTTATAAGAGTCTTGGCCTGAAGACATATACGTGCCACGACAGCGTGTTCCCTGACGTGCGCATTCCCCAGACGTGCCCATAAGGGCGAGGGCCCGTTCATCGCTGCTTGCAGCTTTAATTAGGGCCCGAGCACCAACAAAGTCGGGTCCGAGGACCTATTGTTCTTCAAATGATTCTTATTATTAGGGCCCGAGCACGAAAGTGCCAGGACCCCAACGGTGTCCTGGCAAGAAAGTGCAAGGAAACCTATTGTTTTTCTAAGGATTATTATTGTTTTTCCGCTGGAATATCGCGTTTTTGAGGCCTTTCCCATCCCCAAAAACTCACCAAAAATGGAATATGCATCAGAACTGGTGGGAAATTCAAAGTTCTGTTGTGACCCGGCTCGGGTGTCGCCAGCGGGCGAGATAGCGCCCTCTAACGTAAGCAGTTTTTCAGGGAAAGTTTCTTCGATCTTCATGAAATTCAAGTATGTCATTGCATACGTCTTGAAGTTCGTGTTAAATATTTTTGAGAATTTTTCGGCCAACAGCAAGTCAGCGATCTTGGACTTCCTGCGTTTTTTTTTTAATTTACGAACACATGTTTGAAGACTTTAGGATGCACAAAAAATTATGAAACTTTACACGCACATCAAAACTAGTAATTACTTTATTTAAGTGGTAAAATGTTGCATGGGCGTGGCACGTTGGCTCTCTAGCGCCCCCTTATGTCTTTTAGATTTTGAACATACCTTGAGGTACTCGGAAACGCATGAAACTTGGCAGTATGATGGACATCTGTGACCTTTATGTAAATGTACAGCCATTAGGTTCATTGTGTTTAGCCGGCTCTATAGCGCCCCCTAAAGTGTGGGTTGCCGTAGTTTGGTCAAAGTTGATCCGATATTCATGAAATTTGGCATGCATATCCCACTCATTATTTGAAACATATTCCTCATTGGGTTGCATTAGCTCCGCCCACCCGGAAGTCGGCCATATTGAATTTTGTTTTTTTTCATGTCATTTATGTATTTTATGCATACTTTTACGAACTAGGCATAGAGATTTAACCCGATCAACTTCAAACTTGGTCAGTACAGTCTTGAGACCTTTGTGATGAAAAGTTATCCAAAGATCAAAAAGTTATCGCACCATGTTGCCGTGGAGTGGCAGGAAGTCAGCGATCTCGGACTTCCTGCGTTTTTTTTAAATTACGAACACGTTTGAGGACTTTAGGATGCACAAAAAATTATGAAACTTTACACACACATCCAAACTAGTATTTACTTTATTTTAGTAGTGAAATTTTGCTTGGGCGTGGCAAGTTGGCTCTCTAGCGCCCCCTTATGTCTTTTATCCTTTGAACATGCCTTTGGCGCCCTTGGGATACTCGAAAACTCATGAAAGTTGTCAAAAAGATGGACACCTGTGAACTTTATGTAAATGTATAGCCGTTAGGCTCAGTGTGTTTAGCCGGCTCTATAGCGCCCCATAACGCGTTGAAATCTTAACTTTGTCAAAGTTGATCCGATATTCATGAAATTTGGTATGCATATCCCACTCATCATTTGAAACATATTCCTCATTGGGTTTCATTAGCTCCGCCCACCCAGAAGTCGGCCATATTGGATTTCATGTCATTTTTAGCGTTTTATAGGCCGCGTACTTTAACAAACTCCTTCTACAGATTTAATAAGATCGATTTGAAATTTGGTCAGGACCATCTTAAGACCTTGAGGATGAAAAGTTATGAAAATGGGTTTTCACTCAACGACCTAACCGTGGCGTGGCGGCCATTTTGAGCCATTCGCCATGAAACAGGCAGTTATTGTAACTCAACTGTACATAGTCCGATCTGCCCCAAATTTCTCAGGTATGATAAGGGTCCAGTCCTGATTATATGTAAATGCGAAAATATAGTCATAGCCACGCCCCCTATACATTAGCCCCGCCCCCTTTCATAACTCATGTAACCGTTTGTCGTAGAGTCTTGTGGGAAGTGTCATATCACTCAGCGGAGAGTGCCTATTTCGTTGGTGAAGGTTATGCCCCAACCCGCGAGGAGGGGCGAAGGCCCGTTCATCGCTGTTCGCAGCTTTAATTCTTCTTTTTCTTTTTCTTCTCCCAAATGAATCGCCTTTTTGACGACCTTAGCATGCTCAAAAAGTTGTTAGGGTTGGCAGGCTTATCAGACGTGGTGAAAAATTTGATATTTTAAGGGTCTCGAGCTTCACTGTTGCAAAGCAAGTTTAGTGATGGAAAAAAGAGTTTTGCATAGAATAGATCTCAGAATGAAGATTTGATACTTGGAAGCGAATTCCAATGTGAAATTTGAGAAAATAGTGTTCCTTGTTTTGTATGTTTCCAGTATAAAAAAAAAATTTTCTGTGAAGAAATCAAATCTTTTTCATATTATTCCACTTTTCAGTGTTTCTTGAGGAGAAATGCGTTTCTGAGTGGTTTTGGATGAGAAATACAGCTAAAGCAAGTTTAGTGTATGTTTCCAGTATAAGAAATGTGTTTCTGTGAAGAAATTACATCTTTTTCATATTGATGCATTTTTCAATGTTTCTGGAGGAGAAATGCATTTCTGAGTAGTTTTGGATGAGAAAGACATATAAACGAGTTTAGTGATAAAACTGGGTTTTAAAGTGAATTAAGCTCAGACTGAAGTTTTGATGCTTGGAGGCGAATTGTAATGTGAAATTTGAGAAAACAGTGTTCCTTTTCATATTTTTTCACGTTTTGCATTTTTCCAGTATATAAAATGTGTTCTGTGGAGAAATCACATCTTTTTCATATAAATGCACTTTTCAGTGTTTCTTGAGGAGAAATGCGTTCTGAGTTGTTTAGATGAGAAATACAGTTAAAGCAAGTTAGTGACGGAAACAAGAGTTTTTGCATAGAATAGATCTCAGAATGAAGATTTGATACTTGGAAGCGAATTCCAATGTGAAATTTGAGAAAATAGTGTTCCTTTTCATATTTTTTATGTTTTGCATGTTTCCAGTGTATAAAATGTGTTTCTGTGAAGAAATCACATCTTTTTCATATTATTTCCACTTTTCAGTGTTTCTTGATGAGAAATGCGTTTCTGATTGGGTTTGGATGAGAAATACAGCTAAAGCAAGTTTAGTGTATGTTTCCAGTATAAGAAATGTGTTTCTGTGAAGAAATCACATCTTTTTTCATATTGATGCATTTTTCAATGTTTCTGGAGGAGAAATGCATTTCTGAGTAGTTTTGGATGAGGAAAGACATATTAAAACGAGTTTAGTGATAAAAACTGGTGTTTTAAAAGTGAATTAAGCTCAGACTGAAGTTTTGATACTTGGAAGCGAATTCTATTGTGAAATTTGAGAAAATAGTATTCCTTTTCATATTTTTTATGTTTTGCATGTTTCCAGTATAAAAATGTGTTTCTGTGAAGAAATTACATCTTTTCACAGAAACACATTTTTCAGTGTTTCTTGAGGAGAAATGCGTTTCTGAGTGGTTTAGGATGAGAAAGACATACTAGAAAATACTACATACTAGTGTGCCTGGTGCTGGGGGATGGGTGGGGTCTAGGGGTGGTGTTTGTGGAGGGGGGGGGCAGATTCAGACTGTCTGAGGTCCATAGTGAGGTCATCACTGTAGGCTTATTCGCTGATATCTAAGTTTCCATAAGCTAATGTGAATTTCGCTCCTGTTTATTACTGTATACGCTGACACATAATGTTTTGTTTTTTTTCCTCCTCATTTCTGTATTTGACACACACTGCTGGTTGCCATGGTGATTGGGGGGGTTTAGTTTCCTGTTAACATAGAGTAAGAGTTGAGGACTTTTATTTTGAAAACTAGGTGAATAACTAGTTGCCTGTTATCATACAATGAGAGTTGGGGGCTTTCATAAAGTTCAACCTTAACATGCTAATCGGCTGAATTGTACCTCTAGCTAGCTAGCTAAATAAACAGTTAACGTGAGACCAAAGAAATCGCGCTTTCGGCTGATTTTTTCGGAGACCGCTGCGGCGAATCTCTTAGACCGGTCATGGCACACCATTCCTGATCATTACGCACGTTGTGATGTACTTTTTTTACAGGTGTTGGCAACGCTGCGGGAGAAGTAGCGCGGCAAAAAAATGTAAGAAGAGGAATAGTAAGACTTCACATGTAGAAAAAACGAGTTATGAAAGGGGGCGTGGCTTATGTGTAGGGGCGGGGGTATACAATACCAACTTAGCAGGCACTCTCTTGCTGAGTGATATGACACCTCCCACAAGACTCTACGACAAACGGTTTCATGAGTTATGAAAGGGGGGCGTGGATAACGTGTAGGGGGCGGGGGCTAACCTCAACCAATAAAACAGGAACTCTCTGCTGAGTGATATGACACCTCCGGTAAGCCTGTACGACAAACGGTTTATGAGTTATGAAAGGGGGCGTGGCTAACGCCTTGGGGCGGGGGGTATGAGTATATTTTTTCATGTACATGTCCTCATGGCTGAACCCTTATCATACCTGAGAAATTTGGGGCAGAACGGACTATGTACAGTTGAGTTACAGCAACTTCCTGTTTCGTGGCGAATGGCTCAAAATGGCCGCCACGCCACGGTTAGGTCGTTGAGTGAAAACTCACCATTTTGATAACTTTTCATTCCAAAGGTCTTAAGATGGTCCTGACCAAATTTCAAGTCGATCTGATTAAAATCTGTAGGAGGAGTTCGTTAAAGTACGCGGCCTATAAAACCCCAAAAATGGGCGAAAAATGGGCAAAATCGCACATAAAATTGTGTGTCTCCACATGTTACATCTGTCTGCCAAATTTCATACTTGTAGGTGAAACCGGACCGCGGATATACATTTTTTCCATTTTTTCTAGGGGGGCGCTAGCAACAGTGAAGCTCGAGACCCTTAAAATATCAAATATTTCACCACGTCTGTTAAGCCTGCCCAACCCTGCCAACCCTAACAACTTTTGGGGCATGCTAAGGTCGTCAAAAAGGCGATTCATTTGGGAGAAGAAAAAGAAAAAGAAGAATTAAGCTGCAAGCAGCGATGAATGGGCCCTCGCCCCTCCTCGCGGGTCGGTGGATTGCCGACCGACCTACGCGGCCTGGTAACCCGTGAAAACCGAAACTCTGACGAGCGCCATAACCGCCTGCCGCAAGGCTCTACGACAAGCGTTTCACGAGTTTGTAGGGGGGGGGTGAGGAGGAGTTTGTTAAAGTACGACGGCGGCCTATAAATACGCTAAAAATGCCAGGAATTCCAATATGGCCGACTTCTGGTGGGCGGAGCTAATGAAACCCTATGAGAATATGTTTCAAATGATGAGTGGGATATGCATACGAATTTCAAGAATATCGGATCAACTTTGACAAAGTTCAAATTTCAACGCGTTAGGGGCGCAATAGAGCCGGCTAAAAACAACACTGAGCCTAATGGCTATACATTTACATAGAGTTCACAGGTGTCCATCATTTTGCCAAATTTCATGAGTTTTCCAGTACTAAAGGTATGTTCAAATCTAAAAGGACATAAGGGGGCGCTAGAGAGCCAACATGCCACGCCCAAGCAAAATTTCACCACTAAAATAAAGTAATTACGAGTTTGGATGTGCGTGTAAAGTTTCATACATTTTTGTGCATCCTAAAGTCTTCAAATATGCGTTCGTAAATTTTAAAATCACGCAGGAAGTCCAACATGGCTGACTTCCTGTTGGCACACCGTTGGGGTCCTGGCACTTTCGTGCTCGGGCCCTAATTAAAGCTGCAAGCAGCGATGAACGGGCCCTCGCCCCCGCGGGCACGTCTGGGGAACGCGCACGTCGGAGAACCCGCTGTCGTGCATTCCCGTGAAACTCGGAAACTGCACGCAACAGTTAGAGTGAATTTTCTGCTTGGAGCGGTGTGGCGCTGGAAATGACCTGTTGAGAACATGTGGGGCATCCTTTAAAGCACTTCTATGAGGATGGCTGGCAGTATACAACCATTTCCTGTTGCCAGTAGGTGGCGCTACGACTATCACTCATAATGGCACGTATATGTCTTCAAGCCCGCACTCTTATAAAACAAATTTGGGAAAGATTGGACAATGTATCGTCAATTTACAACTTCCTGTTTCCTGTAGGGGGCGCTATGACTATCACGCATAATGCCACGTATATGTCTTCAGTGTTTCTTGAGGAGAAATGCGTTTCTGAGTGGTTTTGGATGAGAAATACAGTTAAAGCAAGTTTAGTGATGGAAACAAGAGTTTTGCATAGAATAGATCTCAGAATGAAGATTTGATACTTGGAAGCGAATTCCAATGTGAAATTTGAGAAAATAGTGTTCCTTTTCATACTCTGTCATGTTTTGTATGTTTTCAGTATAAAAAAAATGTGTTTCTGTGAAGAAATTACATCTTTTTCATATAAATGCACTTTCAGTGTTTCTTGAGGAGAAATGCGTTTCTGAGTGGTTTAGGATGAGAAAGACATACTAGAAAATATTGCAAAAAATGTTGACCAGTGTGCTGGGGGGATGGGTGGGGGCTAGGGGTGGTGTTTGTGGAGCGGGGGCTTATTCAGACTGTCTGAGGTCCATAGTGAGGTCATCACTGTAGGCTTATTCGCTGATATCTAATGTTTCCATAGGCTAATGTGAATTTCGCTCCTGTATATGTATTTCTCCTCAAAACTGAAAAGTGCATTTATATGAAAAAGATGTAATTTCTTCACAGAAACACATTTTTTATACTGGAAACATACACTAAACTTGCTTTAACTGTATTTCTCATCCAAAACCACTCAGAAACGCTGAAAAGTATATGAAAAAGATGTGATTTCTTCACAGAAACACATTTTTTATACTGGAAACATGCAAAACATGAAAAAATATGAAAAGGAACACTGTTTTCTCAAATTTCACATTACAATTCGCCACCAAGCATCAAAACTTCAGTCTGAGCTTAATTCAAGTTAAAACGCCAGTTTTCATCACTAACCTCGTTTAATATGTCTTTCTCAAATAAACAAATTTCTTTGGATAACTTTTCATCACAAAGGACTTAAGATACTACTGACATAGCGCCTACAGGAAACAGGAAGTTGTTGTAAATTCACTGTACATTGTCAAATCTTCCCCAAATTTGACATATTTTATAAGAGTCCCGGCCTGAAGACATATACGTGGTATTATGATGGATAGTCATAGCGCCACCTACTGGCAACAGGAAATGGTTGTATACTGCCAGCCATCCTCATTTAAAGGATGCCCCACATGTTCTCAACAGGTCATTTCCAGCGCCACACGCTCCAAGCAGAAAATTCACTCTAACTGTTGCGTGCAGTTTCCGAGTTTCACGGGAATGCACGACAGCGGGTTCTCCGACGTGCGCGTTCCCCAGACGTGCCTGCGGGGGCGAGGGCCCGTTCATCGCTGCTTGCAGCTTTAATTAGGGCCCGAGCACGAAAGTGCCAGGAAACCTATTGTTTTTCTAAAGATTATTTTTTTCTGCCGGGAGATTGCCTTTTTAGGACCTTAGCCAAAAACTCACCAAAAGTGGAATATGAGAAAGTTTCTTCGATCTTCACGTAATTCAAGTATGTCATTGCTCAATCTTCATACCTGGATTAAATATTTTTGAGATTTTTTGGCCAACAGGAAGTCAGCCACCTTGGACTTCCTGCCTTTTTTTTAAATTTACGAACACATGTTTGAGGACTTTAGGATGCACAAAAATTCATGAAACTTTACACGCACATCCAAACTCGTAATTTGCATT